>JACEOJ010005806.1:15716-55881 GCA_013761285.1 Campoletis sonorensis | reverse complement strand
ATGGATCTAATCAATAATTTGTATCCATTAAATATTGGGCGAAAATCCGATGATTGGTGTTTTGGATCTTGTGACTTGGAAATGAACATTGAAATGGAACGAATCAATAATTTTTATCCATCAAATATTGGGTGAAAAGCTGTTGATTGGTCTTTTTGACCTGGTGACATGGGATTAAATGTGGAAATGGATCGAATCAATAATTTGTATCCATTAAATATTGGGCAACAATCTGTTGATTGGTGTTGTGGATTTTGTCACATACCTTAGAATTGACGAAGAAGTAGGAAAACTTCTTGGGTCAATCGGTATTGTTGACAATCGAAATTGTTGATCATCAGGTAATGCTTTGAATTCTCTTGCATGTTGTTGGTGCTTCCGATACAATGGAAGAACTCAAAAATGAGTATGAATGTAGCTGCCACCTGTCGTTAATTACAAGGTCGCTTTTTGTCGGGGAGAGTTGGATAGTCCCGGGAGGCGGGTAATGTCTGATGGCATAAGTTCTGCGGACTCTCTTATCTACACTCATTTAGATCGTTTTCAAAAATGTGAATTACGGCGTTGTATAATAATCTTTTTAGCGAAATGTTAAAAAGATGTATTTTTGTTCGGGATTTTCTCGTTCACTTAAATTAGTTTTATGTCCAACGTGCAGTGCACTGAGAAGTTTTCTTCGAGGAACGAACAAAATTCATTTTGTTGGAAAAAAAAGTTCATATAAACTATTTTTTTTTTTAGAATTGCGGATATACATCATTCGATTCACGAACAAAATAGTTGAATCGACCTTCTTTTCGTCCAACAAAATGAATTTTGTTCGTCCAACGAAATTTATTTCTCATTGTGCGTTAAAAAAAAAAATAAACAAACGTATGTGTGAACCTCTTCCAATTTATTTTGAATTTTGATTTCCAAACGCGAAATAACGAAATGATCACTTCACATGTACGGAAATTGACACATTAATTCTTCCGCTCAATGAATTTTACCACATGTTAAAAACCGAACAGCTGAACAAAGTTGGATCAATGCTCTTTCTCACAAGCTATGATTAGCTTATGATAAGATACTATTAAAGGCAGAAACGGAAGGAATCTTAATGATTAGGTGGAAGCTTATATAGAGCAGGGAAAAGTAGGAGACGGATTCAGTGTTCTTACATTTACGATCGTTCACATTTAAACTCTCATGAAAACCATAGTTGGTGCTCGAGGAATAAAAACATACGCGCATAGAGATTTACGTCAGGATCCGTCTAAGAAAACGAATGCAAACAAGAAGGACGACATTGTTAATAATTTGTGGCACTAAAATGTTGATCCAAACCCTGCTGATGAAAGATTTCAACTTCACTTTGAATCTACATCGAAGTAGAAAAATGTTCGTACAAAGATGAGTTCGTTAAATATTTCAGTTTAATGAACAAGTTGTCATGTCAATTCTTTCGAATGCCTAACTATTGCACAAGTTCATCAAATAAAATATCGTCTCGACTGTCAAGAGAACAGAACACAAAGACAAAAAAACTTTACTATACAAATATCTATTGTAGTTTCCGATGCTTGCCATGATGGTCGAGTGTCATTTATTCCTGCTGTTTTTCAGTCATTGTTCGTAACAAGGATATGTAGCCTCCCGCTGTTTTGAGAATCTGAAAAAAATCATTGAACCATTCCCATTAAATCATCGCATCCAGGGACCCAGTAATTGGTCGGCGTCAAGTTTTTTCCTTACGCTGATAAACAGGAACATCGTGTAATCATAGAAACCAGCTGCTGACAGTTGAATTGGTCTGCTTGCCCCAAGCATACATATTAACAACTGTTTCTTGCACGACATCGGCATATCGTACCACAAGCACTCATAGTACGCTGCGTAAAGGTTCGAACTCTGTACAATGGAATTTTTTTTTAATGTTTAGTCCCAAGCTTTTAAACAGTTTCCTGTCATAATCGTAGTGGAAATTCGGGTTATTGGTCTTCGGAGCATTCTTCAAAGACTTAATAGCTTGTCAAAATTCACACCCGTTGGTGCTATGTCTTCATACAAGGGCCTACTCTTTGAACCTCTACTTGAAATACAGTCCTCTTTTTTTATGAGTTTTCTTCCTATTTATTTTTTCTTTACTCAAATTTTTATTCATTTTTTATCGTTCCTGCGTATGCCCTTCCGGGATTTCACGACCCCACGTCATCGTTTCGACTTCACTAAAAAACATTCTTACTGATTGCGAAAGTAACGTCACTACTTCGGTGATAATTTTTTTATTGAATTTTAATGTATCAAGTGTCAATTTCTCTCGGGACAGATTTCGTTTCGAATTTTATTTCGATTAGAGTATTGGTTGAAACGCTATAGTTACTGATGATGTAACGAATGATCGAGGATTTGCGAGGAATAATTATTAATATTTAATTCATAATTATTACTAATTGATAATTTCATATCGAATTTTAATGTAGTGTCAAGTGTCAATTTCCCTCGGGACAGATTTCGTTTCGAATGTTATTCCAATCAGAGTATTGGTTGTTACGTTAGTAACTGATGATGTAACGAATGATCGAGGATTAGCGAGAAATAATTAACAAAAACTAGGATATAGCATACTTCGGTAACCAAATATTCACCAGCGACACAGGAGCTGTAAATCAGCAAAAGCACTGACATGCCGTACGACAACGGTGATAAAATGTCGCCAACGTTTGCGATGTCATCAGCGTTCTGAAAACCGACACAAAAATAAAATGTTTCCTGCTGCAATATAATTACTAAACAAATATATGTGAATATAAAAATTACACGTTTTATGTACCATTATGGTTGTGTAAATCGTGAGACCGACGAGAACAGTGGAAATCAAAAGTTCGTCCAATAAAAGTGGTCCAAACACCCCATTCACTCCTTTTGCTAATCTGATTACAGAAAAAAAAAGCAATTAGCATGTTGTTGCCGGGTTGCGTGAACGAATTTTAACGAACGGCAGCCGTACTCGACTATATTTTGATGTGTCTGTGCCAACTCTTGAAAAACTATCTTGGCAGTTTGCTCATTTTTTAAATCATTGACTGTCAGATTTTTAACTCTGAATGAGAGAACTGACAGCTGGCCGCTCATGTGATACACCAGGGTCAATAACAATCCAATTGATGAACAATACCATGGAGCGAAGTAGACTTGTGGAGCTTGATAAAACCAAATGAGATAAAAAGTTTTATCATCTTTGATTTCGAACAAATAGTTAACCCGGTAGGCCATGGGATACGGCTTCGTCTCATTCCGTAGAGCTGTAGACCTTTGATTACTCAGCACATAAATAAAGCAAGTCAATTTGGTGCGTTGTTATTTTTTCTGTCGGTGGTAACCAGCCCCCTGGCATTCGGTATCATTACCATTGCAATCAAAGTCTCACATTTTCACAGGCTTTTTCAACATTACTGTAAACCACTCCGTGATGCTGAGTCGTCTGAACAAAACTCGTGAACAGAATTTATTTACTACGCAACTCGTAGTTGGAATGTTGTTCAATTCCCACTTTAACATTATTGAACGTCCAACGAAGTCATATTGAACTGTTGAGGTAATGATTAATCAACAAAACCTTGTCAGGGGGCTGGCAATGACCAGCAATCACTTGTGCAGTAAAACTCAAAAAATTATAGCTAAATTTTGGCAGAAAACTGATCAGTTTTGGTCAGTGGATCATGAAAATCTATTGCAAAAGAAAAAAAATGGTAAATAGGATTAAAGTAAAGCTTTTTAGTCCAGTTGGAATGGACATGTGAGACCTTTTCAAAGTCACGAGAGAAAAGGGCTAAACGGTTGGCATTATATTTAACCTCATGCTCAAAAGTCAAAAGAGACGTTTAAATTTGACTTTTGCGAAAATTTGATCTTGATAGTAAATTCTAGTCAGGATAGACCACGATATTCATCGTGAATCGATTCGTTTAATTAATTAATCGTTTAAACGAATCTTCGAATCGTTTTATTCAGAAATAAAATACTCGGATGAGCCTCGGGCTAGCAGACGACAGACAGAGCTGTCAAATGTACTCGTCCCGAGACTCTACCGAGTCTCTTGATTCACTCATTTACCAGCCTCAATGCGCAGTTGCATCGGTTTAAACCAAAACATAACTGTAGTCACTATTGCAATGGGGACAACAATTTTGAAGAAACTTTTGGCCATTCGATTGTAGTTGAGATAAAGCTGCCATTCTTCTTCACCTCGGAAGTGCTTTGCATCAATAAAATTGATTGCTAGTTGTATAATTGTTCTTAGTCTTCGTGAAAATTTTGCTGAAATGAGCCTAAAAACCATGATGAATAACAGTCCAGTTTCCGTGATATTTTCAACCATGAGTTGCAGATCACCGATCACGTAATATAAATCGATTTGTGCGAAAGTGAAATGTATCGCCAAGTAAATCATCCATAACGTGAATCTGACGTTCATCGGTCTTAACGGCCACGTTCCGAGTACAAGAAAAAAACGCTCGATCCACCTGAAGATATCTTTGGCCTTTTCGTATTTATCCTAAATCACAAGTTTTATTAAAAATCGAGGTAAAAAAATTTGACAACATTGAAAATCTCATATTATTTTTTTTGATATACACTTTGATTGGAATTATTTCGAGAGAAATTGAATTTTCCTACTTTATCCTTAGCGCAATATTGCGATATGTGAACCAACGTGTAAGTCCATTAAAGTTAAACAAATTTCAAGCTCGTATTATAAGATTTTTTTGCTTGAAAAACACCGACACTACGAATTGTCAAAGAATTTCACAATACCGATTAAAAAATATAATAAAAAAAAAGAAAACAAATCAAATCAATAAAACCTTTATATGGATCGTTTTTTTCATTGTATTGCTTCAGAGACGTACGTTGTGACCGAATTTTCCGATAGTTCTGTTTTAATTTTTACGTTTTATTTGAATAATTTTCGGAACACTTCACCCGTATGATTGTTCTTGAAGAACTAACCGAATGAAGTATGCAGCAATGCGTTGTACTGCGCAGGTCTGTAAAATTTAATATCGCAGGAAAAAAATCGTGTGTTCAGAGTGTATTTTTAATTTATGAAGTAATGATACACCTGGGGACGTTGTCCTTTCCGCTATTACATTTTACGCGACCGTACGCTTTTATAAATTCATTATTTTTCACTCATGACGATTGAAAAATATTCTTTTTTTCTTTTATTTTATTCTAACGGTTGATTATATGCTCACCTGTCATACGTTGGTTTAATATCATTTTTTATTTCCAAGGATATTATATTTTTCCAAACGAAGAATATTTTCTCCCGATCGCTGAGCGATTAAACGCTATTAAAACTATAGTTCTTGGCGATTATAATGACTGGGTACGAACTCATGGGACTGCAGAATAATTATTAAGTAAAAAATGACCAGAGGTCTCGATAATTTTTTTTTTTATTCGTCATAGGATCACAGAGGGTTGAAAAGGTAGGGGTTCTTTGTGGAGTGAGGGAAAGGATACGTCGTTCGTTTTTCATGCTCAGTCACAGTTACATTATCGCTTTGACACGAGCTTCATCGTTCTGTATTAACATTAGAACCGCACAAGTGTCAGGCGAGTGTAGTTTCATTCTCAAGTTTTTCTTCAATCGACACGTGAAAAAAGAAACAATGATTTTACGAATTACGCATCGTCCATTATTCAAGAACGAAGTTAAAAAATCTGTTTCTTTGAAAAAACTTCGAACGACAAAAAAAACCGTGGCGGAAAAAAGTAACAAACAAATTTTGAGGTGAGTGGTGACTTTGCTCTTTCAAGCTGAGGTGTTGACTCCAAATTAACCTGCAGACTTGGAGCCTTCAGGCCTCAACGACACCTCGTTCCACTTCACCTCTTGCTTCTAACAAAAATAAAAACTTCCGTTTCTCATTTACCAAACCGTAGCGAGTTAATCGCTCTCGTTGACGTCTCCTGGAGCGAAAACTTTTCTTCTGCACCAAGCTTCTTTCTTTAGATCTCTAAACTTTCTCTTGCATGTAATCTTCAATTTTGAGAAAAACATTTGCCAAGATCCGTCGAAAGGGCTTGGGGCTTTCAGACTTGCGCGTTTTTTCCTTCGATCTTTCGCATACGACTTTATTCGACGAAATATTTTCCTTCGTCGTTGCACTTTTTTTTTTTAGTTCAAAGGACACCCTTTAAACCCTTTGACGTTTGAAAATGCTGCATTGATTCAAATATTTAAACAAAAAACCAACGTTTTAGATTAAATTTAACAATAATAATAAATGTGACCAGAAATTTCGAGTAGAAAACATGTTGGTTGTTATTATCATTTTTTTACATGGTGGGCCTCGAATACTTGAAACAAAAAATCTTTTCTTTATCTACCCGCGTCAGGCAACGGTAAATTAAATTTTTATCCTACAATTCGCGACAAAACTGTGTTTCATTCAGGCGAGTCTTGCTAAATGCACTCGCTGGATGAGTTTGCGGTGCAGTTTTATTCAAAATGAAGTTAAGCACTTTACTTGAATTGAAGTTACATCGGTCGTCGTAAATTTATAACTCATCAGCTGGTAAAATCAGCCTGAAAGTTCGTACAGCGAGTGAATTTGCCTGTCACATTTGTACTTAATCGTTATTATTATAAACGAGAAAATGACGTAAATAATGCATTAGTAGCAAACTAATTTTATTATTTCAATCGGTATTGGGGAAAATGTAAAATTTAATGAATGAATGGATCAATTAATTCAATTTAATTAATTTACGAACTTGAAGTGAGCTGAATTAAAGTTTAAAAAATATTAGTCGATTAATATTAAATCGATTAATAACATTTTTTTCCAATTTTCTAAATAATCTTTATTATTTCGGGTCATATTTTGCTGTGTCTCTCAATAAATGCGTCACAGGTAAAAAATTATGTCAAAATTATTTATCACTTCTAGATCGACCTTTTC
Source organism: Campoletis sonorensis (assembly GCA_013761285.1). NCBI lineage: Eukaryota > Metazoa > Arthropoda > Insecta > Hymenoptera > Ichneumonidae > Campoletis > Campoletis sonorensis. The sequence continues at coordinate 48,922 of JACEOJ010005806.1, read as the reverse complement.
TTTCGTAATGTGTTTTAATTCGAATGAAAAATTGGGGTTAAAAAAAAACAAGGGCGATTTTCATTGACCTTGGATATTTGCGCTCATTGAGCTTGTTCTTTTGGTAGGGATCTTTGAGTTTCTTTGACGATCCTTTTCATCCAACCTTTCTTTGCTCCTCTGGCTTACGGTCGTCACAAAGCGTTGCTATCACACCGCGCGATAGAAGAAAAGTTCCCACTGTTTCGGCTGCTACAAGAACAATAAGCGAGAGCGCGTTGAAAAGAGGGGAGTGAGGTTAGAACAGAAGAGACAGGGCTTACAGAAACCTCTACTGCTCTACGGGGAAATCAAGCAATGCTGTCGTGCTTATACGAAATTGCGGGAAGGGGATGATTTTTTTCACCCATCCCTTTATTCACGCCTTCGTCGACCGTCCCGTGTTTGTGTTTAACCATTTTCACGGTTACGATCTATCTCGATCGTATTTCTAGATTGCATGGCTTTAGCGTTAAAAAAAAATCTGTAACTATATGAAAGTCAACTTAACCGTCAGTCGCATAACTTGGGGAGAATATATTAAAAAAAAAAAAAAGAAAACAGCTCACCATTTCGCAAGTTTGATGCGATATTTATTATTTAACATGAGCGAAATATTTCACTTTTTCGGTGCATTGCAATCAATTATCCGAAACTCAACAAATTCCAGAGAAACAATTACTATTTTATGAACGCAGCAAATGAAATCAATAAATATTTACAGGGCTTCATTAATTTTAACAGATTTTATGAAATTACGTAAAATGTGTATTCACTGCTAATCAATATTTTACTGACATGAATATGCAACTTTTTTGTGGGGTTTCTATACGAATATTATAGCGGCAACTGCTACGATTTCTCGAAAATTTCAGTTCGAAATTAAATTTTTTATTTATTGTACAGATAAAAGGTTTCCTGACCAATTCGTTTTTTTGTGTTTATTCTGATGTGGATTCTATAATTAACGATTTATTTGTGACCAGTTATGAAGAAGGAGAAGAATCGGGAGTTGCTGATTATCTAAACGTTAGACATGTGCAGTGAATGGATTAATGAATTTGACAAATTTCTGATATTTATTTCGTCCTGAAATACAAAATACTGTGGATTTTTAATTTTTTTAGATTTTAATCAACATTTTTTGGATTGAAATGAATTTAACCCGGTTTAGCAGTGAATAAAAATTGTGATTTTGCTACGAACTCACAGAAGGGTTTATCAGGTTTCATTATTTTATGAAATAATGTTAAATTTTTTTGCTCATTATCGGGGAATGCGGGCAGCGATTACCAAAAAAATGAGCTTCGGAATGCTCGTTCCATTAATTATCAGACTTCAAACGCCATTAATTAGATATTAATTTTTTACTGTTGCTGGGAAGCACAAGATATATTCCGTTTATCGGGCTTTTGTCCCTCGCCTTCTCATCACCATGACTTTTCTATGCGAGACTATTTCTATGTTGACACAGGGATGACGGTAAGGGTGACGGGAAGATTCGAGCGGGGAGGATTTCTCGACTTTCAGTGGAAGTGATTGATGGCTTGGAAAATTAGGTAGGAGCCACGTGGTCCAGAGACAAAAAAAACAGACAAAAAAGGAACAACGAGGGTGAAGACGCGGTGCTCGTCTCGAGGATCATACCCTGAGCGAGTGACGAGGTGGAAAATTAAGAATAGACTTTTTCTATATGGCTTATTTATTTCGCGCTTGTGATTTACTATGCTAAATTCTCACTGAAGAAAACTTTTTTAAAAAGTGCTTAAAAGAAAAATATTTAAAAGGAAAAAAAATATATTTATGTAGGCTTGAAAAAATGCAACAGCAATTGGAGTAAATTATTGCACATTTTGCACACAATCCGTATTTTTATCTGTGCCTTTTTACGGCAGCGATTCGAGTACACAAATGTATATATTTATAGATTTATGAATGTGTGTTTGCTGTTTGATTGTAAATCAGAAAATTCAATTACGATCCCACGCACTATTTCTTAGCGTCGTTCAATTATTTTATCGATTATTAATTATTGGACTGTGCGCCGTCAGTAATCGATGTATTTGTTTGGTGTAATAAACTTTTTTTATATTTCTATCGATCGTTTTCCCCTCCTCCGAACTCTCACGACATTTCAACGCGTCTGTAAATTCACCCTGGCTCATTCAACGGAGCGGAAAATCAGAGTACGTCGCGATTCACCACTTTTTTCTCCCTGCAAATGCAAATCCATTGATATTTTTTCGAGCATGTTACATAATTTTTTGTATTTTTTTTCTTTGAATTTTTATCGAATAAAATGTATGAAATTATTTTTAATTGTGGTCATTGTAAGGTTTTTCCCTCGGGTACTGCATAATTTCGGTCTACGATATTCCTGACTAGCGTAATATATTGTTTGGGTTTTATACACTGTGCGACAGTTGTTCACACATCCATGCATATATTCGACGATATTTCGGTTTATATATGCGAGCAGTACGAAGATTTTAATTTTCGCAAAACGGCCAGGTAGAAATCCCTTTCGTCGTGCGTTTCATATTCATGGCGGCGAAAACACCGCTCTGTTAATTTCATCAACTCTTCCGTTGAATCTACCCATGCTTCTGCCTCACTCCCCTTCTTCCTTTCGATTTCTTTCACTACGTATATATATATATTTACATAGTAAACCATATATATGTAAACACCACCGTAAGCTCGTTATATTTGCGAGAAATTTGTTATACTCGCTCCATATAACGAAGCCTTACATCATTGTTCGTGCCCTGCTTTTAAAAACTATTATTTTATAAATCAAATTTCAAATTAATACGAAGAACCGAGCACACATTTATTTCAATATATTTTTTCCTGACGCTAATGTCGAATTAGTAAATCGTGAAACACGAAAAGAAATTGCAGAACTGTTTAATAAATAATTGTTAAGTAAGAATTAATGTCATTTTCGTGGGATGACAAAAACTTTCCGAGTATTTTTTTAAATGTGGTTCACGTGGCTTATAGTTTGTCCAAAAATGTAGAGAAAACTTTGAAAATATAATTGCAAAACTCTATGGCAATTGCACAATTTCGTAATACTGTACGCAAAAGATTTTCATTCACGTCCGCAGAGTTCCGTCAGTTCTGTGCATTCAAAAAAAGGAAACCTAACATATTCAGAATCTTTATCAGCCAATAATCAAACAGTAACATTATGATTTTTCACGAACTGGTGGGCATGCTGTATTTTGATTAACAATTTTTGGTTTTCCTTTTTCACTTCTACAGCTCATAAAACAAAAAATGAAAAATAATTCCGGCTGAATCCTTGCACTATGAAAAAAAAAAAAAAAAACAGTGTAAAGAATATGTGTTAAATGTGCTAAATGGTCAAAAGTCGAAGGTCGAAAATTTATTCTACCGTGAAAACCTGATTCGCAATAATTTCACGGGAAATTTCTCCAAAAACATAATTTTAAATAACTGCATAATAAACAAGCAATAAATGAGACCCTAATTTTCAAAAATGTTCGAAATAAACCGATAGATCAAAAAATAAATGAACGTCTTGTCGGTAACCCAAAACATACTTGACAAATTGAATTTAGTCGATCTTCGTGCACAAATATTAACGTGAATAGAATTGACGTTGACATATCTTTGCATTGCTGCTCCTTGTACGTCATTTATATTATTATGATTATTTTCATTATTATTATTATTATTATTATTATTATTATACATACGTGTATGTGTGTATTATGTTATACATATTTTGTAGCAATGCAAGAGACGTCAAGACGTGACGCAGCAAATATGCGCGTTTGGTAACACGCTGAACTCGCACCATTTCCGTCTCTTCTCACGAATACGTCATCGTCATTTACCAACCTTGAACATACGTGTACCTGGCGAAATACATCTTGACAACGACGTTTGCACACTCTCTACTCGCTGAGAATTCAGCATTTCCGCTTGACGATATTCACTACGACGAGATGTATGTTCTCTCCTCCTTGTCCTCGTCCCGCTTTCCGCAGCGATTCCATTTCTGTCTTATTTCTCCGTCGCTCTTATCTCGCACGTACAAATAAGCGATACGTACGTGGTTGTTCCAAAATCGTAAACCGTAAACCCCTCTTCTACCGAAAGATGTGTCTGACTATTTACTAGCCATAATCACTGGCTTGGTACACCGCGTTTCCTGCGCGAACACTTATCGCCATTATACTCGCTGGTAAAGTATATACCGTGAGGCGTGGCAGCAGTCTGATTGAATTCAGGAAGAAATTAATCATTTTATAAAATGAAGACCCACTGACCCATTGAAAAAAATTGGAATAAAACTTATTTGGATCATGAATAAAATAATGAATGAATGAATTAATGAATGAATGATCATGAATAATTAAATATAAAAATTGAAGGAATAGTCTCGACCTCTTTTAGGAGACAAAACGTTGGGAAAAAGTCGATATTTTTGGTCCGAAACTCACGGGCTTTGGTTTGTACCGTGTATTGTTGTTGAATGGAATAATGTCAGGCTGTCAAACGTGAGCAAATGTCAGAAGCATTCGGAGCACAGGTTTTGGAATGTTACGAAGCTGAAAAACTTGGTGCCGGAGGGCAGGAGGGGGAGAGAGAGAGAGAGAGAGAGAATATGAAATGGTAATTACAGGAGCAAAGGCAATGTGTGGTCAGACGAGGGTCGATAACACGTGTAGCTCGCATAACTGACGCTGCAGGCCTGTGGACGCTGGTTTGCGGTTCCAATGTCAACGAGAGACGAATTTCACAGATTTCGTGTACACGTACATTCGTACGTATATGAATGGGGACGAAATATCGACAACACAAAGACTAAAGGGCTTAAGGAGGGTTGCTACATACATCAATATGAGAAAAAAGTTAATAAAATTTGGTGAAAACGTTGTTCATCATCAATTTGTCAGACACACATCGTTTTGGATTTTTTTTCTTCATAGTTATAAAGTAATTAGTTTAGTATTTAATCAATCGAGAACTATGTAAAAGGCAAATCTTTAAAAAAATTGCATTGTTATATTTAATATTTAAAGAATATGCTCCCCAAATTTTATTAAATTCTAAGCTTTTCGGAATTTCCTATGCTTTGGACATCGACATCATCGCTGAGTGTAGCCACCCTCCTTAACTTGAATATTTCTGTATTTGGAATTGCTGGTTATACATCCATTTTTGTTTTCGAGTTGTTGATCAGTGCTACGTTTTGGTATATATGGTACAAAATCTATTTGTCACCCTGGTCTTTCTCGAACTCCGTGTGTATTTCTCTCCGTCTCTTTTTCCTGCTCCTCAGTACACGTCCAGTCCCACTCTGCCACGGTCACTAATATCGTTTGAGTGTAGAGCTCGACGTACATTACATATATAACGGCAAACAGAGAACTGATTGCACGCGATCTGAATGCAATTATCCACTGATGTGACCGAGCGATATACGTGATTAGATTTATCGAGATATACGAAGAGGGAGCCGAAAAAAATCAAAGAAAAAGAATTTTACATGAAGCTATTTTCCTCCCGCTCTTTCCAGACTTAATCCAACGTAGATTGGCCTGTAGAAATTTGTACTATGAATAGAAAAGACACTTTAATGAGTCAAAGAACTTGCAGGTAATGCTCACGGGATTGCACTACATTTCAATAAATTGTATGGCAAGTTACAGGCTTTTATTCATGTATTTCATAATAATAAGTCCAAATGTTTAACACCATTGCACTTTCAATTGTTGAAAAGTATCCCAGATTTTGTCAATCTAGAAAAATATTCCATTTACAGCATTTTTTTTCTTTTTTACATTGAATATTGATCATCCCCGAGGATTTTTGATTTCTTATGAACAAATAGACCATAAAAGTGTACAGTTCTTTGTGTATAAATCGGTGAATACTTAAAATAATCGAGCCATTTCGTAATACACACTGATTGTGCGAGCCCGGATGATTAGGTGGCTTGGATAACGAGGGCTTTTGACCTTCAAGGGTATGAAAACAAAACAGGGAAGAGGAACGCTGATGAGTAACTCTGTAAAAGGAAGACGAGGATAGAGAAAGAATAGCAAAGTTGAACTGTAGCTTCTCTCCCCATCCCTTTATTATCTTTCTCTCTTCCTCTCGTGAGTTTTATACGCAAAGAGAGACTTTGGCATGTCGTTTGCTATGCTAGTGCACGAAACTTCTTACACTCTCTCCTGTCTCTCTTTAATGCTCCATCCTTTTTTCCTCGTTCTCCCTTATTCTCGTGTAACTACTCTTCACCATGAACCCTCGGCGCAAGTAAATTACGCGACGAGAACTCCGCGTCGTGGAAAGAGAATTGCGGGAGAGGTTTAGAGAACGGCAAACGAGAAAAGAGAAAGATAGTGAGAGCGAGAGAGAGAGAGAGAGAGAAAGTAAGAGAATCGCGGCATTTGCTATAAGAGTGGCGAACGCCAAGGGTGGAACGTCGGGAATGGCTCGTTAGGCATTTACAAATAAATAATTCATTCGCCCCGCTGGCTAAATAAATACATACTTTTCCAAAACTCACCACGAGACGCTTGGGACTCCCTTTTTTCCTATCTATTTCTTTCCATTTTTTTCATTCTGCATATATTCTCCGAGTAATGAAACAAAAAGAGAGAGAAGACCCAGTGTCACTGCTTTGTGCTAAGACTCATACGATTCTGATATGAGACCAGCAGCAAAAAACGCGTTGAGGAATCCGAGGGAATGAGACAAACAGGACGAAAGTCGGCTACACTGCTGTCGTAAAAAACCACGTCCAGACTTTTTCATGAAATATATATTTTCCGGGATCATCCCGTCTTTATGGATCTCCAGTAAAACTTCCAGTCCCAAGCATCATCTTGGAGCGCGTTATAATTCAATAATTTCACGATTTGTATCAGACTGAGAAAAATTATCGTTGGACTAACAAAATTCATTTTGTTTGACGAAAATATGGTCAATTCGACTATTTTTTGTTGTTGAATCGCGAATCTACATCGTTTGATCCAACAAATAAATTGTTCAATTGAATTATGTTCGTTCGTCGAAATTTTTTTCTCATTCTACTGTTTTTTCCGAACATTCTTGAACAAATAATTCAGGTGCGGAAAAAAAACACACGCGCAACTATTTTTTTCTCAATAACTCATACGATAAAATATGTAAAAAAATAAAAATAAAAAACAATCGTAATATTCAAAGTTCCATCGGCTTTTGTTGGATTCGAAGAAGATGTGAACTTGCGGAAGACACGCTGCGCGTATCTTGTATGTTCTTTCTCATCTCGTTCAATCTCTCTCCGTTTCCGTATATATACCGTTCCACCTCCTCCTCCTTCTTCCTTCATCCCATGACGCGAAAGAGGAATTCTCTGACGCCGGGGGTTTCTCGCCTAGAGATATGAACTTCTCACGCGAACAGCGAGGAATCCCTTCAGGAATTCCTCTCGGAATCTTCGTTGTGGATCTATAGACGGACGGACACATGGGAGAGGGAAAGAGAGAGGCAGATAACAGAAGATACTGCTCGTGGCTTGTTTCCACTGTATATACACACACGAATGTACAAACTTGTAAGAAGCTGGATGTATGAGTATGTATATAGGTCCTTCTTCCTTTCTCGTCCTAAACAGCCGGAGGATCGTTCCGCTTTAAAGCGGGAAATCCCCGACAAAACGGTCGGATACGTCCCCGTGGTAATGGGCTCACTTTGTACAAACTGATAGATACTTCCGGTTGGTTGGTACCCGACGGTTTTCCTACACTCTCTGGAACAAAGGAGAGGCACTTCAGTATCTCTCATTTCGTTACATATGTATATTCTAGTTTTCGACGACCTACCGAGTCAACAGGAAAATCGTAGACAGGGATTATGGGATGGACCGAAATTTTGGTAAGAAAGCCTTTTCAAGGTCTAACTTAACTGATTATTTCTTATTCTGTAGCCTAAAATGGTGAGAATAAGCGTCATTGATTTCGCCGGATCTGACATCCGGGCGCGGAGCAGTCCATCCAAGAACGACTTCGTTCTTAACGCTAAGCCCTTTTTTCCAGTGAATCTTTGATTTTTTTAGTGATCTCACTGCTTATTTCAACAGTGATTTCATATTACAATCGAATTTTAGATGAACTTGTTTTCAGGTCATAAAATTATAAATAAATCAGATTTTAAACATAATGTTAAAAATGTCTGACTTTCTAGTAAACACCTTATTTGCTGAAAACTTTACAGAATGGTACATAAATTCACAATTTATTAATAGACATTATAAAAGTTATCCCATTTTAAATAATCCACGTAAATATCTTTGGATTCCGTCAATTTCTGAAAAATTGAACTTTCAGGGTCAATTTCAATGTCAATTTCGGAGTGGCCACTAGTTGTGTCCCCCTTGAAGTCTGACAAATCTTGGCTGAAACACTTTTTCAGAAATCGTCAAATTTCGAAGATAGATTAAGATGCTGTGGTATGACGTGATGGTAAAGGGTTTCTCAGCGAGTCCTTGATGACGGTCTTTTATCAGAAATCGCGGTAAATTTGGAAGATTAAAAGATGAGGAGGTCAGTATATAAAAGCGAATAATTTATAAGATAGATTAAAATTGAAAAAAACACCGTAAAATTAAAAATTGATGTTGGCACATGGTACTATTTGGATGGATTGAATTTTTCCACAGTTTCTTTGGGATTTGGTGGCCAAAAAAGTACTTATTGTCTAATAAAGAGTTCCATTAAGTAAATTCGAGGCTTAGATGGTAAGCGGTTGGATAATGGATAAAAGGACAAAGGGAAATGCATAGTTATCCTGGGGGAATAATTCGGAGCTTTTCCAAGCGATGAGCGAATATTCTGTCCAGATATATTAGCATGATTTCATTAAAGGTCGGATTGTTGCGAACTAGTGAGTACGCGGCTTGGTAAACTTAACGGATGAACTGCGAGAAATAGGAGGGAAAAGAGGAAGCGAGAAAAGGGATGATGAGGGAGAATGATGTAGCCAACTTCCAAGTTATTCCAACGAAATTGATTTCCACCTCGTCTGGCAAGCGAAACTTCCAACCGACGGATCATTTCTGCCCCACTTATCAATATTACTATATTTTACTACGAGCTATAGCTTTTCATATATACATACACGTACGTGTATATCAAGATAAATATGTATATACACATCATTTATAAAACACGGTAGTAAGTTTCGAACAAGTGGTCTTGGGTGATCGTTGTTTGAGACTTTATTCAAGAAGGATCGAAACACGAAGGGTTCTTTAGTTCAAGTTAAAACACCCAGTTAAGTGAAAAGGCGGAGGCATCAATTACCGTGTACAAAGCTATCATTGTGAAAAAAATGATCTATGATTTTTCTAACACCTTCTCAAACTTATATTTTGTAACGAAACGTCGCTACAGTTCTCCAGTTTGTGTTCGAATACATTAAATTTTTTTATAAAGTCCTTGTGAGAAGTCCTATTATTTTAACATTTATTTTGGTGGCTGGAATGTTAATTTTTTTTTTAGTTCCTCGGTAAAAACCATTCGTGGTTTTTTTTTCATTTTCTTCTGTTTGTAACCATATCCGTTCCGTCTAAGCCCCCGATAAACATTGACAAGTGAACCCCGCGGTGTTTTATCGTTTGGCCCGTATTCATAGAGAAATTGCGATGATAATACGCGAAAATCCGATGGCGCGTTAATTGAGACAACGATCGAAGTTGGCCTGGATCCAATTTTCTGTCACGTCCATCAAAATCCCTTTACCCTCCGCCCTACGGAAATCCCGAGAACGAATAGTCCCAGGTGTTTGCCAACATCGTTTAATCTACGACGCTATCAAATATTCGGACAATGAAACACATTATGAAAACCCTGTATTATCGAGACATGTGCGGGAGACACGTTTCGGCGTACAAGGACGAGGGTGCCGTTTCCAAAAGTCTGGATATTTTGGATAAATAATTTTCGTCAATACAAATTTCCCTCGATTATTATCAAATAATTGTTAGCCTGTGAACTATGTTTTTCATTTCAACAATTGAATCTAAATTTACCTCTAAAATTAAATTGATTCGCATTCGTCGAACTATTTTTTCATGAGCTCACTCACTCCCTTCGTCGGCAATTATTAATGCAAATGTAAATAACTTCTTTTCACGTTTTATGCCCACATTTTCGTTCTAACTTTGTTCTCAAATCCTTCCATTTTCGTAACCACTTATGAAAATCAAGAAATGTTTGAGTTCTCAGCATCCAGAACGTTTTGTGAAAAACTTTCTCACAGCCTTTTTATTTTTACTGATTTTTCCTCAAAAGATATGATGTATTTCATGATTTTTTTTTCTCTATTCAAAGATTGTATAACAATGAGCAGTATGAGCACTCTGGCCAACGAGAAATTTTCTTATTCACACACACACATATAAGAACACGGATGTACAAAGATCCATTACGAAACATATGTTTTATTATGTATATACATATATATTTATTTGAGGAAGTAGGGAAGAGAGATGGGCATATGTATACATATAAAAGACGATATACGAAAGGACGAGAAAATAAGGGAAGATCTTGGCCCACCATGCATTCTCTTTTCTCAAGTCTATGAGTATAAATTCGCGTTTTACTCCGTTGCCGAAGGCATTTTTCCTCTCTCCTTTCTCATCCCCTATCTCATCTCATTTTTCGTCCTCATTTTCGTGACTGTAAAACACGAGGCTGTATACAGGTAAAAAAAAAAAAAAAAACAAGATCATACGATCTTATACTCACGATGTTGCCAACAGCTTTGTCCAAAATATTCAGTCATTGACTACTCAAAGCTCATCGAATAATGATACGTCTGAAAATTTGTAAAATCTCTAAAAAAACTTTATGTTCTACAAATGACGAAAAATGAAATAAGAATATTTTTCTAAATGTGCCAACGTAGCTAAAAAAAAGTCATTAGAAACTTTACGAAGTTTTATCCTGAATTGGCTGGTGACAAAATAATTAATTTTCCTTTTTTTTAGTGATCGATTTCTGTATTTTTTCAAAGACAAGACGAATTAAAAAAATCTGTGAAATAAATTTGAAAAAAATCTCTTGAAATAAATAAGAACTTGCACGTATTGCGTATTATTAATCGATCTTAAAATAAAACAAAAACCTTCGAACACAGAATCGAGAAAAATGTTTATTAAATCGTTTGGTCTTCGTGAAAGTTCTAGGCTTACTTTTTATTTTTTTGGAAATCACAATATTTCGAGATTCGTCTTTTCTCTGCGATGTAGCATTTCCCATTCGCTTTGTTCGTAGAATCCCTTGAGCCAATGTCTGGAATGGCGATTTTCGTGATATCGCCTGCACTTTCACGGAATAGTTTTTTCCCCGCAGTTCCTCTCCTTCGAGACAATCTTTTTGCCTTTACGCTTTGTTTTTTTCTCCCGTTTGAGCGTTATGTGTTTTCACATGTTGTTATGTATTACATACAAAATATATATTGTATCTTACCAGATGCAGTAACAGTGTGAGAATGTGGCTTTGTAGTGAGGGCTGATGGAGAGCAAAGAAGGATAAAAGTTATGCTTACAACGTCGTGAAGCATTGTGTGCTGATATGGGGGTGAAAAAATGCTGTGTTGCCAAAGAGGGAACGAGAAATAGGGAGGAAGGTGTGTTTTATCCTCTCGTAGAATTTTTATTACTCAGCCACGTGTTTGTCTATATAAATAAATAAATAAATATAAAAAATATTTGTATGGTCGAATAAATAATGATATTTATGGATATATATCTCTAAATATAAAACACACAACTCCAAAATTGTGTATGGCCCCTTTTCACACGAAAACCACTAAACAAATGTTGATTAATCTTTCACAGCAATGAAGCCCATGAATCAGAAAAGGTTGTAGGCCGTATTACATTCCCATAAACTATTTATTCAGGGAAGGCCAAGCGAAAAATTGAACTTTTCATCATTTTTTTAACTTCAAAATTTCTCATGTTATTGAAAAATGACTATAAATGAAAAACATTAATTACAAATTTGAAGATAATTTCACAATAAAGAGAATGAGCGGTGGCTGGGGTCCCAGCTTCGAGTGGAAATAAAGTTACAACAATTTTCGTGAATTTCTTCAAATTTTGTAGATTCCAATTTTTTTGTCATTACTCATCTCTATTTACATAAAACTCAAGTACAAAATTCCGAGAAAAAAAAAACTAGCGTACTCCTCAGCGCCAACCAGGGGTGTTGAGGGCGAAGTCCGCTGACACAGCTGGTATATATATTTATACGCATATATATTTATAGCTATGTTGAACGATATCCATACTCGATCTTTTCAAGGCTCACGCACAAGTACTTAAAGTAAAATATATTGCATTGTAAATACAGTCTAGTGAGATAGTCGTTCTTGTGTGTTTTAGTATTTTGGGCTGAACCCTGTCGAGATTGGACTTAAGTAAGGACGCAGACGGATATTAAACCGTGAATATTACACTGTATCCTAAACACAAGGTACCATTGTCAAGTAATATCCTCATATACAGTGCCCTTTAACATGTATGCGTGTGTAAACACGTGGAGCTACTAATGAAAAGGTTTTTTCGTGCTTGATAAAATTGTCTGAAATTTCACTAATTAAGCGACCGTCTCACAGACGAATTGAAAAATCTAAGCTGTCATAAATATACTTTTAAACATTTATTCCAAAATCAGTATTATTTTGGTCGCCACAACCGTTTTTATGCAAAAGGATTTGGTCAGCTGAGGAGACCAGCGAAACTTCAAAAGCGCTTCCCTAGGAACGTTTCAAGTAAAAAATTTCAATTTTTTTTTCGAACGAACACCCGTCAAGAAAAGGCCCAATTCGACATTTAAGGCCAGAACTGCCTTTAGTAGCGTGAAAAATAGGCATTTTTCCAGAATTTTTTTCCAGGGGATAAAATAATCTGATCATTTTCAAATTTTGATACAATTTTATTACAGCATTCAAGTTTGGAACCAATTTTTTTTTTGATGAACCAACAAATGACCAAAAAAATGCTGCAGTTTTCACTCTTTTGCTGTTGATCTGAAAAACCTTTGAGGAGAGACCTTCATAAAATAATAATTTTCAATGATATTGTTATATGACGTTCTACCCAACAAAAGTGTGCGCGATCCTCTTCTTGTCCTGATTTTCGTGCACGTGAATGTTTTACATAGCCTTAAATTGCATTTTCTGGATGCGCCTTCGAGACAGAATGCACATATTGTTGGCAGATGGGATCTCGCTTTTTCCCTCATTGCTTGAGGTCTGACTGGTAAAAAGGGTGCTTGCAGTTTGGAGCGCGTGGGTTACGTGAACGAGTGTTACAACTAAAAGAGAACGGAATGAAGAATATACGGAGGTAATTCAGCCATGGTGGAGTTTTCGAGTGAGGTTGGCAGAGAGTTTCGAGCTTCCCAAAAATACATCTTTTCTATTTCATTTGGTGCATGGAGAGTTGTTGAAACAGCGAAAAAATAAGGGAATCGCGAGTAACCATGGAGAGGAGAACGGTGGATGAAATTCATGGACAACCATTGGAAGCACTTTATTATTAAAGTACATCCTTGAAAATCGTGCAAATATATGTTTTACCTCAGTCGTTCAACCCTGAAAGACGATAAATGGTTCATTTATGTCATTCATTCGACATGCACTTTAATTAAAAACAAACCAGTTTTTGTTTAATTAAATTTCATGTTACCGTTGAAAAAAATACTGACATTTCCTCACGACAGCAGCGAACTTCTCGAGGTCTGTGTAATTGGATGATTCTTCAGTAATTGAAGAATACATTTTTTCTACTGAAAATTGTCAATAATTCACTGAATCTCGATATATTGACAACTTAAGTGTGTAATTTCACATTTTCATGTGTGTTAAGCCTTTGTCGTCACTTTTTAGATACTTTTCTGTGTATATTTGCTTTTGGCTTAGTCCAAATGTCAAGTCCTAAGACACAAAAGTGATTTTAAAAATCACCTTTATTGATAAATAAAAAAGATATCAGATCAAGTCTTTTGAGGATCTTCCCATATGAGCACCACGTTCATTCTTGCGTTTTCCAATTTCGATTTATTCCGGAACGACGTGGTCAAGTGCATTGGAATTTCATCAGTAATTGAAGAATATTATAAACAATCCTCGAGCTAAAAAAAAAAAAAAATCTTTTGCAGGGGTTTTCTATATACAACGTTCTTAAGAGAAGAATAACTCTTACCATAAAAAAATCACGAAGAGTTCCTAATTCTTTACCTTTTTAATGGTCTTTGCCCATCGCATCATAAAAATTCAACACATAACTTACATTTGTGTGTTGAATAACACAATTGCACTGACAGTGTAATTTCGCTAGTTAATTAGACGTTCATTGCATAAAATTTTACTAGTGCAAATTATATAGATTCGGTTATAAATACAATCTCAACGAAATATAAAGATGCTGTTCTGTAAAAAACAAGTATTTTTATTTTCACAGCGTAAATAATGAGTACAAACGTAGATATTTAATGAGAGTATTAATCAAACGTTCATTGCATTATTTTTTACTAGTGCGAATTACATACTGTTTTGATTGGATTATGAATCCAATCTCAACGAAATATAAAGCTGCTGTTATGGATTTTTTTTTTTTCACAGCATAAATAATGAATAAAAAAGTAGATATTTAATAAGAGTATTTCTTTTGGGAACTAGTGGATGTGTATCATTGTGGAAAACGGAGAATGAAAGGGTAGAGAAATAGACGAAAGGCAAACCTCGATTGTTAGACTGCATGAAGAGTTGAAACGTTCTCTCATTGGTTGAGCCAAGTCCAATAAGAGCCCGAGTGATAGGAATATGAAGAGGTTGGGATAGAACGGTCGGAGAGGGCGGGGAGGGGGGGGGGTGAAAGAATTTCTTCTTCTATATCTTTTTTACTGGCATGGTTGGCCACGGTGAGAGCTGATCTCTCTCGGAAAATCCGTGCACGTTCATGCACGGATTTGAAATCCGGTTTATCGGGACGATGTCCTCGAAAACGCGAGACCAACGACGAGGACGACGAGAACGAAACCGAGGACAAGGACTTTCCGAGCTCTCTCCCTTCCTCCTCTCGTACACGTCCTTTTGTTTCGCGAACTATGTCTCACGTACGAGCGCGAATTTCGTCCTTTCTCCATTCTTTCTTCTTCACTATTTTCTTCAATCTCTCCTCTCCTTTCACCTCCACTCGGCTCACTCGCTTTTTGCCTTTATCTCATTTTGTGATTGTTGTTCTCTCAGTCCGCTATATGTCTCACGTCATACACTCCCGTGGCGTTTCGGGCTTTGTCGACGACGAAAAGCACACAGTCCTCAGCCATAGTTTTTTTTTTTTTTTTTTTTTTTTGTTTTTTACAGAGCGCACTTCGTGAATGTAATGTCGTCACGTTCAATCGTCCAGGCACGGACTTTGAATACGGGGCCTGCGAGTTTCACAACCGCGTTCAAACATTATCCAATTGTATGTGTATATACGAATTAATAATATATATATATACACGAGAATACCATATACACGTGTATCGAAAGATCTTCAGCATTCTAGACTGTACATCGAAAGCTAAACGTTTGCATAGGGATTTTTTCCCCGTTCTTTATTTCTCTCTTTCTCCCCCTCTTTTTTGTTCCAAGTGCTAGTAAAAGTTCACCAGTATTGTGTTTTTATTCTGTGTAATATTTATTTCATATTTTCTTACCAGGGGTTGGCGGAACTAATATTTTTTTTTTACTAATATCCACAAAAATGATCAAATGTTTGAATAATTGGCATTTGGCCACACTGAAATGTTTAGTTGAGTCAAATAAATGGCACGGTGAAATACCTCGAATGACATATTTAGTTTTGGTCCAAATATTAATTTTGTTGTGTAGAATGTACTCTGTGTTGATCCCACAAAAGTTCTGACCCAATGGGACATTTTAATCCAATGTGAAATGTTTGTTCAATGAGTTAGTCTAGCTTAGTGGAACATTTTACCACGTGGGTCAATTTGACCCAGAGTATAAATTTCATCTAACGAGTGATTCTTAACCAATGGGTCTTTTTGACGTAGTGTGGATGTAATATCTTGGATCAAAATAATTCATTGAATGGAAAGAGCACGTTCCTAATGCGATTTTTTCTCCATTTTAGCGATTAAGCTCCATTTTAATGCGATTCTCCCACTTATGATTCAACCATGATTTTTATGATTTTTTTATCATTTATGATTTCTCATCAAGCATAAAATTCATGCCTGCATTTCAATTATGCGAGTAATTGGTACTATTTCTTGGTAAATTATCAATCAATCGAGTATTTAAGAATTCTCCCCTACCAATTACCAATTCCTCAGATATTTAATAATGCAATTTGGCTGAATTAACATTCTCCGTGTAATTTTTGATTCTTGTTTTGTAAATACTTAATCTCCAAATCTTGAATACTAAGAATTCGTAAAAAAAAATTTCTTCGATCTCTTTTCCTTACCAATGCATCGTCCATGCTGCGTTCCAGTTGAGTTGAAATCATGCTTGCAAAGGTATTTCGTTTATTCCAGAATGTATGGACTGAAGGATCATTTTTCAATACTGTTCTAACAATTTTGATGGAAGGGGTTGTTGTTTTTTTCAGATAGATTTTGAAATATTAAAAAAGGGATTTTATTTCGACGTAATATCGTTTATTATTCGTTTATTTGATTTTTCTTTAGGCTGTACACGTGTGCTTCTGAACATTATTCGTATTTGATGAAAAAAAATATTAATTCGAGCAATAATTTCGTTCGATTTCTATAAAGGGTATGGAATATAAATGAAATGTAGGTCAAATGAAATCCCTCATGATAACACAAAGCACCATAAAATTCCATCGTCGATATTATTGCGATATAAATACACATGTATTCGTATATATTTCCAATATATACATACACATGTATATTTTATATGTGCGCAGACATATTTATGTATATTTATAATAATTTTTCAATTTATCTCTATGTACATTTACGTGGTGTATTTCGTTTCACATATTTATACTTTATCGGTTTTTTTAAGTTTTTTTTTTTTTTTTTGCATTCAAGGTGTATCTTCATTCAGGGTACCTTTCGATAATATTCATATATTATTTACTTATTACATTTTTATATAATATTCCACTTAATAAACTTTTACAACGTGCTCAAATATTTTGAATGAATTTAGAATTGTGTCGACTTCTCTCTTTCTCTCTTTCTCTCTCTCTCTCTCTCTCTCTCTCTTGCTCTCTTGTACAATCACTCATTTAAATATTGGTATCGATCGATTATTCACACCATTCCACATCATAATATTATAATACATAATACGTGTTCGTTTGTCTGCAGGAATTTGCATTCGATTCAGCCCCACAAAAGTTGATGAAAATAATTCTCGTCACTTTTTTCGTATTTAGTTCACTTTCGCAGACATTCTCGTACTGCAATGTGCGAGTTTATTTATTTATTTATTTATTTATTTAAAATAAGTTACACGTAACTATAATCGTTATTTGTATTGGTTAAAGTGAGTTATATTCCCAATGAGAAAAAACTTTAACTCGTTCTGTATTATTTATTTACTCATTTATTTATTTATTCGTTAACGAAGGACATTTTATTGTTAATTTTGTATGACATAAAAATTACTTCAACTTAGCCCACGTTCACTCTTTCCCAACAGTTCATTCCTCACTCACACTCTCATTCTTAATTCCTAAACGTTTACAGAATTCCATCGTGTTTTTCCTTTTTTTTTTTTTTAGTATAACGCGAAAGGTTTTTTTAAATACTTTTTCAATTTTTGCGCATATTTATCACACAGTTCGATGCAATTCACATTTCTCGTGATTTATAATTATGTAACGAGCAGTGATTGAAGCGTACAAAAAAATATGCAGTATAGAGAAGAAAACTTTGAATTAGTATTTCGACAAGAGCGTTACTCGCGACGCAAAGTCTTAAATTTTTAGTTTTCCATTTAAAAAATCAGTAAAAATGACATTAAAAAAAGACAAAAACACAATTCAACAAATTGTTTTCGATTTTCTCTTACCACTGAAGCCGGAAATGAGATAAATCTGTAGTACATAAAAATTACAGTACACATTACATTACCAGGATGACAAACCATCGAATTTTTTAACAGAGAAAAAATGTGCTTGTGCTTATAGGCGTATATGTGAGTGTGTGAGAGTGTCACCTGGGTGATATGTGCAGCGAGCCCAGTCGCAGCGTGAGTCCCTTGAGTATCTAAAATTAATGAGTGCTTGTCTCAGCGAGCGAGCATTGAAAAGAAAAATGAAAAAAATATCAATAATGAGTAGTTTTTCCTGCTGCCAACTCTTCAAACGACTTACGGCGAGAAATTGATTAATTATAGCAAAGACAGGGACATTAATAGATGATCTTTCATGCTCACTTCTCAGACTCACTTCTTTTATCATAAAATTTCATTTATACTTGCATCGTTCGCACTTGTCTGCTTGTTTCTATAATTATTGGTAAATTACAATCTCCTAAATTATCCTTCGCATCATACATTAATTCATATTCATATTCATATATATAAATATATAAACAGGGTCTCCCATTTTAGAGAATCCACGAAAATGTCTTCGAAATTCGATAATTACTGAAAAAGTGAACCTTCAAGGCCAATTACAATATCAATTTCGTAGTAACCATCAAATGTACCCCGAAAAAAGCTGACAAATTGAAGTGTGGATCACTTTTTCAGAAATTATCAAATTTCGAAGATATTTGCGTGGATTTCACAAAATGAAACACCCTGTATATATATGTGAGTTTGTTTTTTTTTGTGTATTTATCTATAATATTTTTAAAATTCCTTTCTCTCCCTTCGTATCTCGTCTATCTATACTTTCTCGCGTCCCGAATCAACAGCCACTGGGAGTCGTCGGATTCATGGTTTAATTTTATCGTTATATATTCGTATGGGTGTATATATATATATTGGTATATTGACCTACATAGTATATACATCGTTCTTTGGACGGCCAATGCTTCAATTACGCTATTACAGTCCCGTTCCCGAAATTTGATCGCCTGTGGCGTCTCTCTTTCGCTTTCTCTGTCTCTTTGTCTCCCTTCGTGCTCCTCTATTTTCATCCATCGATGGAAACGATGAACCACAGTTTACCACCAGCATGCTCATGTGGTTTCTCCGATGCCTGGTTTGTTTAATCATAGACCGAATATAAAGGATAGGTTTATCGATAAATTAATGGACACCGGTGTGTAGTTTGTTTCCTAAAAATATATAAATTCATTATCATTTGATGACCATATTTCTTCCCCAGTCATTGCGAAATTTATTGATATAATTTAAACTTTATAGCAAAGCTTTCATGTGTGAAGTAAATAATTATTAATAAAAAGTTTGAGGTGAAAGATATTTGAAAAAAAAATTATGTATTCAACTAATGAACAAATTCAATTCTTTTCGATTTTTCTCGAAACGATTCGAATGAATTTTTATATCGACGGCGAAATCCGTTTCGATGAATAAGAAGTCGAAGCAAATTCAAAAATTCAAAAGTGTTCAATTCAAAAACGTTTTAAGTGTGGCACGAGATTTGATATTTAATCCGAAAATGTTTCTTACGCTAGTGGAACTTTTTTCAATTCAAAATGAACTTTTACAATGATTCTCATTGCAATTTATCAAAAAATAATCCATCCGGCGAATTTCTATTCCGCAATTTTTTCGTAGTGAGAATCAGCTTTTTCGATTGTCTGGTCAATCAGTAATTTATCGGAGGTTTCAGCCCGTATAGAGACTCTTGGACGTTGTATAAGCAATCAATCTTCAAATGTGAAGTCATGAGAATCGGAATGAGCGAAAGAGAGAGAGGGAGAGAGAGAGGGAAAGAGAGAAGAAGCTTGTACGTGAATACTACATCACGTCGAAAACTTATAGGGATTTGCCAATTACCGGATTGGCTCGATACGGTCGAGCACGTTGTCCGGAAATGGGTTGTGATCGTGCGTTGCCCAAAGGACAGACCAGACAAGAGCTTTCGGAAATTCTCGTTCGCGAATTGTACCGGGCACGTATCGAACGAAACATACAGTTATTTGTGCTTATGTGTAAGCGCAAAAGCGATAAACATAAATTGTTGTGGTGATTGGCACTTGGGAGATGCTGCAAAAGATCGAAATTATTTCACGAAATTAGGGGTTTCGGAGCGATGATTTGCCGAAATTTGTTGGTTCGAAAAAAGAAACGTTGATTGCAGAACGGCATCGATTGCGCGATGATAGAAATAATGTTTAGGCCAGCTGGTAGATTTTTATAAATAAATAGAAATTTCGGTGAAAGAATCGATAAATGATAGAACGAGGCATTTGGGGAAATGCGTGTGCAAAATAGATAATGAAATTGCCTAAAGCGCGGCCATTTTGTAGTCACCGGTGGCCATCTCCTCTGTGCCGTATCACGGGTCGATGACTATTTTGAGCAATCGGACTGCAGTACTTTCAATTAGAATGGTTAATGTCGATCGAGCCGAGGAGCGGAGTACAAGGTTGATCAGTCATCTCGCTTAATCGGAAGTCGTTAATTATGCCGAATCCGCAATCGGGAAAATCGAGTAATTCGGCAACATAATCGAGTATGGAGGATGGTAAAATTGGTATTTCTGATGAGACTGGTGGAACGAACGGTTCTCTCTCTGTCGCTCTCGTTGCAGAGGAGAGATAAAGGTATTTTCCGGGGACTGGATTTCAGCGGGTTAGTGAAAGTGTGGCTTTTACGTTTCTTGAAACATCATAACAACTTCATTCGAAGTTGAATAAAACACTGATACGGCGTATCAGCGAAATGTATCATTGGCGCGGCTCGTTTGATGTCGTAATAGGGCACTGGATGATAACGATTTGGCTGAATCTGATTTCGACATAAATCCCGTACTAGTCAACCCAACCAAAGTGATAGTCCACCAGTTATTTGATGCGTCTGATGGCAATCGTCAATTTGTCGAATTACCGAAACAAGTAATGGAATTCGGCACCAATTAGTCCAACTTATCGTTCGTTAGTCGTGATAAAAGCATTGACGGACCAATGTCATTGAGTTAATATGTCACTGCGGATCATTTAATTTGCTCGGAGTTTTATATCCATCGTGATGTCTGATGTTTTCGGCTATTTCCTCTGTGATTCAACGATTGGATTGTCCGTAATCGAAGGTGTTAACACCAGGCCCGATAAATGTGATGGATGGAAAATGGAATTTTAATCGGAAAAATGGCCGATGGTGACCGCAGGCGATACTACGATGATCAAAAAATTCTCCTAGATCGGTACAGAGTAGAATTTGAGCGCTTCGAGATGAATTTATATGTCGATTTTCGATTTATTTGATTTTTGTCATGTTGGGTGGTTTTCGAACGTTGGTATTTTGCTATCGAAGGCGCCTGAGGCTGTTTTCTCTAGTGATATTTTATCGTTGAACTATACATTTTTAATGTTGGCAGGGATCGGTTTCAAATCGGAGACGTCCGCCGAGGCTGAGGATATTTGGCTGTTGAAACGATATAGACTGCGGGGCGGGTTTTCAAGGGATCCTTGAACGGTCTTTGATGTTCTTTGGACTGATTGAGATGTTCTTGTATGATTGATGCTGGAAAGCCATCAGCAGCGTAGAGACTGAAGTACGGAGACCGATAAGTGACATTCAACCCCACGGCATAGGATTGGAATCAATTTTAAGCCATTTTCATACTTGTGCACGTCCATCTGGGCAACAAAGACTGGGTGCGATTAAAGCTGATGTTTCGATCGATGGGGTCGTCATTTTTGGATTTTTTTTTTTTTGATAATTGTAATGTTGTAGATGTTCCTAGCGGTAAAATGTCGTTTTAGGCAATCGACGCTGGCAGTCACGTTGAAACTCCAAAGGTAACGATTACGAGAACAATTGCGATGAAATTCTGAGTCAAACCGGCTGCCATTTTAATGGACGTTCCACCACCGCGCAAGTCACCCGCGCTCAATCTTTGATTGTTAACGTGCGCCATATGCACCGTTTTTTCCACTTCCGATACTTTTGAGCCAACGTGCGACACGCAACGTATTGACACCGAGCCGTCACCACCCGCAAAATGACGGGGATCTGCATCCATCCGTAAACCTAGACTGTTCGGTGTACCCAATGTCGACATCGGCTGCAACGGTGGATGCACAATCGTGTATTCCGCTGGTACCTGAAATCAAGAATATTGGATCGTTAATCATGCATTCTAGTATCAAATTTTTAAATTTTTCTCCAAGAAAAATGTCTCGGACCCAAAATAATGGTCATTTTTTAATTCCAAATTTTACTACAAATATAGACGCAAATTTCTCCTTAAAAATTTGTGCATTTATCAATCTTGACGTATGATTTAATGTTCAGGATATTTTTTATTCGTTAAGAAATGAAAAATGCATTGAAATTTAATTGAAAATAGATGTGAATCATTAAATAAATAAAGTTGATGCAAGCATAATTGTACCAAAAATTGATTTTTTCACTCTCTATGTCCTTAAAGTAAATCAGTGATTTATTTTTAGACTCAGTTTCTGCCACAGACATCGTGTATTTGAAGTCATGTTTCCTTTTTTTTGCGAGTCCCTTTAGAATGTAGCGTTGCGTTAGTGTACAAAGTTCACAAGATTGCGGGAAAAATAGAGGGTGTGTGCCAGAGACTGCAGGAGAGCTGCGGAAAGGACTGTCGTAAGGAATATTTCTCGCGCGTGCATTTTTCTTTAGACGGGCAAGCACGACGAAATTACGGTCACCGACCTGGCACGAAGCCACACGTCGCGTAGCACGCGACGCCCTAAGAAAAGGAGGGACGCACGACGAATTTTCCCTCGTCCGCGCTTCTCTCTACACCCTTTTCTCACTCCCAACCTCCTCACCCTCTCTCTCTCTCTCTCTCTCTCCCTGTTTTTTTTCTCACTACCCTGATAAATCTGGTACGGCACGAAGTCGCCGCACCCCTACGATGTCGTGGCCAAGACTTTTCCCTGAGTACAGCACAGTGGGTTGAAACCTTCGTTTCATTTCTCTCTCTCTCTCTCTCTCTCTCCTTATTTTTTTCTTTCTTTGCTCCCGAGTAATTGCTTCCCGGCGCTAAAATCGTTTCGTGTACATTTCCCAAGACTTCTCAATACCGCACATTTCAATGACTACAAAAACATTCGTATAAAATGTCTCTGGCAATATTTTAGGCGCTCGCACCACATACTTTTTTTTCGTTCCTTTCCTTTCATCATCGACGATGGTTCAAATGGACAAAGTTAATATTGTTCACTCCAATAATTTCTAAATCTAACATTTTCCACGTATAAAATTTTCTATTAATACGAAACTCATTATTTTTTTGTCTATACCAACCAATTTTTCTTGATCCTAATCATGCACCAGATTTGTGCAAGGGCCCAGGGAAACTGCAAGAACTCGAACGACATCGGCCGCTATATTTGTTCCCTGGCTTCCGGTTGCTTATCAAATCGAGAACTTATAAAAACTGTTTCGTGCTCGACGATTGATCGCGGAGCCGGTGTAAAGCTAAGCAGTTACCCCTTCAAGTACTATGCTTGACAAAACATAACTTGGAAGATCGCCAAAACCACACATCGACCACGCACTCGCGGCTGTCGGTTAATGACAAACTAATTGTAGAATTTTTTTCACATATTTATACAACGGTTTTCAAATAAAAATTTCAGAACTAAAACTTCGGCAAATCTACACACTTATTATTATTATTATTCAATTGTCATTAGAATAATTTTTATTGTTATTGTATAAAATACTTTTTGAGCATCAAGGGCAGTAAAATATTTGAAATAAATGAGACACAACCTCGGGAGGCTGTGAATGAGAAATGATGTCTGCGTAGGTCCCTGATCTGCAGAAACAATTTACACTAAACGGAATAAAAGTAAAAACGCTCTCGCGATGATGGAGAAAAATAGTGAAAAATGTGTGTGCAGGCCGATTGAAAAGAGAAGGACGTAAGTTGCATTGATTTTGGATCTGAGGAGAGATTCTTTTGAGATCTTTTGTCTCCTTGCGGGGTTCATTTATCTGTATATTTATTATTTTTGTCCCACGCTTATAAGTACAGTTTGGGATGGTTGAGAGGGAATAAAAATAAAGCTCATCCGACGTAATTCGAGACATTTGCAGTAGGAAAGTGTAATTCATGGTCTCGCGCTTCCAGATTCTCTTGCTAGAAATACTTATACACCCTGCGAGCGGATCCTTTTTTCCCCCCATTCTCCTCCACCTCCGCCATCTTTTTCGGTTTTCACATCACGTACTCTTGGACTATTCTCTCACTGTTCTCTCGACGGGGATTCGAGAAGACGAGCAAGTGCGAAATCGAAAAAGAAGAGCAAAGAGAGAGCGAGAGCGACTGGGCAGACACACTATTCCGCCTTTTCTCTGCAAACACTTCTCAGGACCAGTATGATATACGATTCAGCCCCATCTATAACGACACGGAATGTGTTCTTTAATCACATCGAGTTTGTCACTGTTCCTCCGATCGTCCAACCTGCCCAGATTTATTGGAATCGTGAACAGATTCCTACAGATCCGATCTAAATCAACAAATGAACAAACTTTTCAAAGATTAACAATTGCTGCGTGTATTCGTACATTAATCCTAATGTGTTGGCTCACAAAAAACTACCATTTTCCAAGCACTTTCGTGTCTATTGATAAAATGAAAAATTCATTCTTTTCAACCCTGCGTCATAAATTGGAGAAACAAAGACCATGCACCGGTTCATCGGCTCTGAAATAATTATTTTCTACTATTAGTGAAAAAAAAAACTATAAAGTGATTCGAGCCCCTGGAAGTAATCGAAAAAACATCGTTAAAAAAACGTGGAGTCAATGAGTTCGGTATTTTTATTCAGAGCAATCGATGGTGGAGACAAAAATATGAAATTCTTGAGTTTTTTTTTTTTTTTTTTTTCGAAATTAGCAATAATTCCCGAGTCTCCAATAAGTGTGTGAAGCGTATTTATTTATTATATTCTCGTATTCAAACGTTTATAGGTATTAATGGAAAATGAAATTTATACAAAAACGTATATAATGAGTACCAAGTACAGTTGAGACGCAAGAAGGTGGAAAAACAAAGGTAGAGAAGGAGAGAGAGGGTGGGGAGTTATTTGTGAGAATTAACGATCGTACTTCCACCCCCATGAGGTCGCCATAGCTAGCTTGTATACCCGTACGTGTTCGAGTGTATATGGTGGCAGATTTAATTTTCACCCTCCTTCTCGGCACACCGCGCCCCGATTAAATAGATCGAGGTTCTCATCCCGTGACCTGTTTTTCATTTGCTTCTACTTTCTCCGCCCCTCTCTGTCTGCTCTTTGTTCGAGCCTCAATTTTCCATTTCGTCGCATTCTCCATTGGAATTTCCACGATTTATAAGCCACCTTCATAATAAATATTATAAATGATTTTATATTGGAACGATCGCCATTTAAATCAAATTCTATCGACCGTGATTCTTCTCTTCTGAGACTACCGCCTTTTTAACTGAATCTCTTTATCTCACAATCCGATTCTTACATTTTTCCAGCTCCGTTTTACAGTCACTTTCCCTTTAGGTATGATCCCGTTCAGGAAAATGAGAAAAGAAGGAGATGAAAAACGATTCGGAAGGAAAAATTATGAACGCTTTTGAGGTTGTTCAGGATCTTGGTCGCAACATTTCATCGCCAATGATCACCCTCAGAGTTTTTATACGATAAACAATATTTATTCTTTCATTCTAAAAACCTCAATACCTTCCATGACAAAACTTACAATGAACGGTTTAGATCAGGGAGAATTTTCACTGAAGAAAAAAATCTTGAAAAGGACAATCATTTAGTTGAGTACGTCCAACTAAATATTTATCAACGATAACAAAAATGTTGTCATTTCACCAGCTGTTTGTTTGGTATAATCATAGAACTGTCAATATATTGTTTAAATGACAATATTTTTGTTATTATTGCTAAATATTGAGTTAACTGTCTCCCTAATAAAAATGACTAAATAATCGTACATTTCAACAACAAAAATACTCAGTGTATGTTTTCCTCTGTTTCTCAAAAAGAAAAACGTTACCACATTAATAAATCATTGTCATATCAATAGAATTTAATTCAACAAACTCTCTATTTTAGATTGAATTTCGACGAGCAAGATAATTAATGCAATAATGAACTAAGCACTACCGTCCAACGTGTGAAATTATTGTTTCACTCATCGTTGCAAAAGCTTTACGGTTGGCCGAAAATTTTCCACCAATTAACCACTAGGGGCTAGTAAGCAGAAACGTTTTCGTTCAATTCGTAAATGTAGCGAATTCGAGCATTGTACAGTCATAATCTCGGTCGTTGAGGAGAAAAGCGTTAAATCCAAAGTCGTAGCGATTGTAGGTAATGCTTGTAACTACGTATATACGTAACTGCTCCTGGTTAAAACCTCCATAAACCGAGGATAAACTTGCTCATTGGGATATTTTCTCAGTTACCAGTGGATTTGTCCCATGCCTCATATGAAAATGTTCCAGCGGAGAATCCACTCTTATATCCGGTCATTAGATCGTTCATCATCGTCACCGACCACGTGAGCGAAGCTTAACGACCCACGATACGTTTCCTGCCTTGCTATAAAGACGCTCCACTCAGCAGGCAGTACTTCATTCACTTGAGAATCCCTCAAAGCAGTGACATATCGTTCATATCAAGTGCGAAAGAGATTCATTCGACCGCAAATAAATTAAGCACGATCCCCGTGACACTCTTCACTGTCGAGAGAGAAATGACCGTGATATTTTTTCACTTAATTCGTCACACACAATAATTCGAAATGTTTTTCTGAATAATAAAACAAGCAGCAATCAAAAGGAGTATTTATTACAATGATTCCTGCGACAAAATTCCAACTTTTTGTTCATCAAGAACAAAAAAGTTTCGAAGGAGAGTGTTTTCTCAACTTCTTTCCAAAGTGATTTTTTATTTATTTATTTGAACAAGAATGGGAATTATAAATTTTAAATTTCGTGCGCGTAGAATGTGGTTTTTTGTTATTTTATTTGTGAATTTCTGGAAATTTTTAGTCTGAATTGAACTTAAATCCGTAACGAATCGTGAGAAATTGTTTTAAACGAATTCGAAATGTTTTTTTTTACGATATCCATGATAATAGATAAAAATTATGCTCAATTACAATGGGTCTCGATAAACTAATCCCATCAAAGGAATAACGGGGTGAAAATCCAAAAAAGATTTGGTTGAAGACGGATGAAGGGATTAATCGACCGCGTTTCCAATTGCCTTCAGCTTTTTGATTGAATCAATTTTTTTAAAAAGCGATAAAAATATGAATTGTAGGTACACAGTTAATTTTTTTTAAATTGGACTTATACAACAGCTCAAATATTAACGTACGCGAGCTTAGAATTCGTGGATGCAGCGTATTCCACAATCGAATTACTCGCTAAATATATTCGGCATGACCACAGTTTGAATTTGTCTCTGTGTGCTTCGTTTGATTATTTGCCTTGCTGGAAGGATGTTGCTTGTATTTGACGATACAGACACACGAAATCCATATATAACTATAGATCTTTCGATTGTCGTTTCGAGTTTCGTCTGCTCTCTTGTTTCTCTGAACTATCAAACACATGGTTGGAAGCCACCATGACAGAGTTACGAAAGAGCAGTTTCGACGTACCAGAATGCTTATTCCTGTACTAATTTCACTACGTACACACTTGTTAATTGACGAGGAAGGTCCGCATTTACATAGCACTGTTTCGCACATATTCTCTTTACATATGTAACGATATTGTACAAAGTTGACGTTATCTGTATTCCCTGACGACAAAGACAAAGACAAAAATTCAAATAAAACACATTTTTCCTACGATCTTTTGCAATTTTTTTTTTTTCGGCATCAATTCCACTGTAGTTTATAAACCAATCACAAAATTTTTATTGTTATTTATGCTACAACTGCGGAAAACGACGGATTACATCGCGAATGAAGTTGCGGCAAACTCGCGATTCAATTCCTTGTTTTTCGGACCATTTTAACCTACGAAAGTTCGCTAATGATATTCAATGACAGACGTTTTTTTGAAACACATTAATGCAATGATCATTTGTAATTTTTTTTTTTTTGAACATCCATTCAACGGTGGTTTATTCCTAATCACAATATTTGTAAATATGTTACGATATCGAATGCTAACTTAGGAAAGTTTCCAAATAGTTTAGAGGGTGTTGTACGAATGTAGTTCAAACCTCTAAAATGGTGTCGTTGAGTAGGTCTCAAAGAAATCATCTTCGAAAACCGGTTAAGGGTTAAGGCGTGTAGCTTGTGAAAGTGTTTTATAGAGACTCGCTTGTAAATGTAATTATTTGGAGTAACTACTGCGACTTTTAATATAGAAGATTGAATGCTAAAAATCTTCAAATTAATGTCAGGGGAGATTTTTCATATTTAGTATTCATCTGATTCCATAATCGCGTTGAAGTGACGACGATAGGGCCTGAGAATCTACTAACGAGCGAGCTTAATACTCTCAGAACTGCTCGTACTCGTTAAAGGATAGATGAGGTTTTGCGGACGTTTGAGAGGTTTGTTGGAGGACGACAGCTGTTGAATGCAGATACAGCTTAGCTTTTGAGTTATCTCTCTACACTGTACTATATACGTTTCGCAAACTGCAAAGAGCCTCGTTATCACCTATAGTCACTGTGATGATTACGCTCATCACTATAAATATAGAGAATATTCAAATACAAATTGCTTTCTCTAACATTTTATATGCATTCTGCAAGTTTTTCGAAAAAAATATCCCAACGAAATAGTCAATACTAACTTTAATTATGTCAATCAAGGATAAACGATTATTATCCTGTTCTGTAATAGAATTTTCAAATTTCGAGGACTCGAGTTTATGATTTACGATTCCTGTGGCGAGAGGTCGCTTAGAAATCCTAGCCGCCCACATACGTTTTCATATTTTTAATTAATGATGACAAAAAGTAAAGAGTAATAGTTTGGATGCAAAAAAAAAAAAGATTTTGAAAAGTTATAAAATGTCAAATTTTTTGTCATATGCTCTACGAAAAGAATTGATTTATTCACACGAATTGTAAAAATGTGTATGAAGTGGAATAGTTATCAAATTTTAACATCTGTTTTAATCTGTTTCAATTTAAAGTTTCTCCAATTTTTTCGAAAATACTCAAAATTCTGACAAGCCATTTCTCGAGGTGAGTCAGGTTAGCCAATATTTGAAATTGCAATTCATCGTATCCTGGCAATGACAGTGACTCTGAACTGTCATTGTTCAGCTCGGAAACGATTTATAAAAGCAGTTGGTTGTTTAATAAAGAAAACCATACGAATACCGAATCCATACGGTCATGGCTGGTGCAGTATCTGGAATGATGATTACGCGAACGATCGGGACTTCCTGAAACGAAGGAGCTTCGGTAACGGAGCTTTCAGCCTCAATGATGCAAACTCTATAACATTTGCTGGACTTCGGCAATACGTTGAAACTCGACTCGATACGTTGATACTGAAGCCAAACAATTGTGCAACGATAATGAGGTGATGACCGTGGAAGCCTCGAGGGTCAAATGAAAAATTGATTTTTCGGATTGTCGATTAATATGCAATTCAAAAAAGTTTTGTTTAGCTGCGAGGGGTTCTGTGAATCTTGATAAAAAAATAAACACAATAAAAAGTGTTCGTATTAAATTTGAAATCCGATGTGCTCATATCTGAACCCACGTAGATTTTCTAACCAGACGTGTACAACTCGGAAAAATCGATGACGACTTTTTTTTGTACTTGCGAACTGAAGTATCGAGATGAAAACAAAAAAAAACATCACGAAGATAAATTGAGCAAGGCCCCTCGTCATCTATATTTCGTTTTTATTGCACGTCCGGCATACGTGACGATATCGGATATTATAATATCGAGCGTGCGCAAAATACCTCTTTTAAATATAAGAATTTTTTTTTATGCCATTTTTTCCTTCCTGCTCTGGCTCTCAACCCCGTGCGAAGCAAGCTGTTTTTTTTTTTTTTTACTTCACTTTTCATAGTAAGAATTTTTTTTATCGTTTTTTTATTCGACACTAAAGCTTTCGCTTCATTTATTTTCCAGTCAGTTCCACGAGACTAGGCGTTACCGATTTTACTCGTCATTTAACCGCATTTCCCGGTCGCTCGATCTTCGATCTACTGGGAAATATCTTCATCAAAAGTCAAGTCAACGCTTGAGACTCGCTCGAACTGCAAAAGAGTACAACGCAAAGGGTCTTCTTCATAAAATATGTGCGTAAGATTTTCTTTGCACCCTCGCTACTTGGCAGGGGAAGAAAAGATGAATCTAAATAATGATGTGCGATTTGTACGTAAATAATGACGTGTATCCTTTTTAAAATATATGTCCAATAAACATTCATTTGCATAATAATATTTGACCTGGTTTTTAACGTCGTTTTGACAGAAAAAAAACAAAAATTAAGGACGAACATCTGTCATGGGAAGACAATCATTTTCTACTCGAAAATTTTTTCCGCATTATTATCATTTTCGGAATTCAATTTGCAGTTCCAAAATTGTTAATTAGACTGTGACGCATGTTGAAAATGATTGCCCGACTGGAACGAACGGCAAATTCAATTTTCAACCATAAGTTCGTATAACGCCGAGTTTATTGGATTGTCTGACAGCATATGGAGTAAAACTACTAGAAACCATCAACAGTCTCCCGTTGTGCGTGATGCAGTCATGGCCTTCGAACCGCCCAAGTTGGAGAATTATAATGGAAAGATCGTCGATAATTTGGCTCTTTAGTTGAAGAGAATGGCATTCGTAGACATTGTATTGACTAGTGAAGTTGAAAGAAAAGTGTTTGAACAGCTAACGCAAGTGTTTGCGTTTCTATGTCAAAAAAAAACTTCGAACAGTTATCCATGTGAAACTTTTCGTGCTAGAAATTTCGATATCGATGAAAATTTGTACTCAGCATTACTGTGAGATTTTATGCACAAGATAATAATCATTACAATATTCTAACAGCTAAGGAATTTTCTATGTCTTTTTTATGGAAATTTGAAAAAAAACCGATGAGACGTGCCCTAAATGATTTTATTTGTAACTCTGCTTCAAAGTACCTTCTTCTGTTTACTTAATTCAATGGCTATGATTAAAATGAACCCTTGGAGATATATGCGTTCCAATGAGGAGAGAGAGAGAGAAAAAGAGGCGGAGAGAGAGAGGGAGAGAGAGAGAGCGAGAGAGAGAGAAATGGTCCATCACTCAAATTTATGACATTGAGAGAATTAAATGAGGTTTTTGTCGCCTCTCTTCCATTGAGCTTTATGGTATATATTGCTATTTGTTTATGCAATCAGAAGATAATTGACAGGTGCCATGAATACATATTTTGAGTGTATATCGATATATTCATTGGGTTCAATTCCATAATAAAGGAAATGCATTTCAATTCTGTGATGGGACACAGATTCGAGCATATTTTCAATCTGATCAATGTTGTAGTCGATTGGCTTTCCCCAGGGATCACAAGAAATGGATTACCCTCATTGTCTGTTAATTAATCGAATCTTTTTTGTTCTATTCAAATTCAGAAAACAACTGCAGATCCGGGCAATTTGAATTAACTCGTGAATCCTACTGATCAGGGTGTTTATTTTAATTTCGTGGAGTCACAATTATTTTGGAGACTCGTGACATGATTTTTTAGCGAAATTTTGCGTGATAGCCACTGAAAATACATAAATTATTTCTTTATTTCTGTTTTCTGATCAAATGCCTACATTCGATGGTTGAATTTCGAACTCAAAAGACGAAATCTTGGGAATGTCGTTATAATTTTCAATTCGTAGGTCGTGTGGTAATTACTATACGTCGATAGTGATACTGAGGATCTGGTTTGTAGCAGCATTCGAGTGAGTAATCAACATGCCAAATCGATTACGAACAAAGAGAGGAGACACGAGCTCATGTGTCTCGGGCTGACACTGACCGTCTCTCTAGTGGCCGGACGAAACGTAATTTGCCTTTGATTACTGCGATAGTTGCTCAATCAAGTCCTCTCACCCCTGTAGATCGTTGTCACGCGATACATCCCCATATTATATCCTAACGTGTACGAATTATTTAAATTTTAATCATCCTCCCTTTCCAATTAATCTGTAATAAGCTAAATTTCATTTCGGGCTAGCAAGCTCATCGAATTTCAATTTTATGGTCTACTTTGTTAAAAAAGTCTTTCTTTAGAAATCAACAAAGATCGTTGGGAAAAAGGACCTTCAATTTCTTTTTTATACGAAATAATGCGATATAAATCGTCACGAGCACTTCTTGTAAAAGCTTTATCATTAGTAGATACAAAAAAGGTCATTATAATATTTTGAAATAATTTGCAGAAATTAGGAACACTCGAATGCTCAAAAATTTTTTAATCAGAGATATTTACTTACGGGCTTTTCTTTCTGTTTTTTTATATAAAATTAATCAATTCCTGATATTCATTGAATCGGTGCACACATGAGATTATGTGAGGGAGAGGTTGTAAATGAAAAGCTGGAAAAAAAAGTTTGTAGAATCGTGAGAACTGGATCAAAGTTTTATTTCTGCACTTTACTTGTGCTTGGAATTAAAAAGTTTTTAAGAGAACTGAGGGTTAAAGTGTGACAACGTCAAACATGGACTCTTCGTGCTTTCACAACCTTTTCTTTCCATCTTTTCTCAGCTCCAAGCCTGGTTTGTTTTTCGTCACCCAAGTTCTGAACGATTTTTTTTTCATTTTTTTTTCATGTATAATAATCCATTTGAATGGACGAACTTTTAACGTATGAGACATATAACTTTTCCTCATTTTTACCAAGCTTCGAAATGCTCCAAATCGTATATTCATGGATTTACAAAGACACGTGAATTTGCTCGGTCATAGACTCGAATACGAGAATTTATACGTTTTAACGGGGGAATATTCCTGGTGCGAAAGAGCGGATTCGAGAGCGATGACATCAAGGGAGAGAATAATGGGAA
>JACEOJ010005804.1:0-22890 GCA_013761285.1 Campoletis sonorensis | reverse complement strand
TTTTTGTTTTCTAACTCTATTTCGATATCGTTTTGATCTGAGAATGTTCGTGTTATTTCGTATGGACCCTTGTAATTGTCATCAAACTTTCCTGTTTTGGGGTTTTTTACTAAATAGATTTTATCACCTACTTTGAATTTGACAGGGTTGATTTTCTTATCATAATGAACTTTTGATTTTTGTTTTGCAGTCTCTAGGTTGTTGTGAGCTAATTTTCGTACTTCTTGTAGTTGTGTTGCTAGATTTTTTACGTGGTCGTCGTACGTGAGTATTTCATCCATGTACGCGAATTGAGAGGGTAGACGGGCTTCCCGTCCCAAGACTATTTGGTATGGCGTGAACTTCGTACCTTCGTGTACGCTTGTATTATAAGCGAAGGTGGCGAGTTTAAGCCATTTATGCCAGTCTTTTTTATTGGTATAGTGCTTCAGATAATCCGTAAGGACTTGATGGCTTCGTTCGAGGGAACCGTTCGATTGCGGGTGAAAGGCTGTAGTTTTTATTTGTTTAATTTTTAGGACTTTCGTTAACTGTTTCATGACACGGCCAATGAAAGCTGCTCCTTGATCGGTCAAAATGATTTTTGGACAGCCGAACAAACAGATGAAGTCTGTTACCAATGCATAGGCGATCTCATTAGCGGTCGCACTCATGAGAGGGATTGCGAATGAGAATTTCGAAAGATTATCTTGTATGGTGAGGATAAAACGATGACCTTGGTCTGATACCGGTGTTATCGGTCCAACTATGTCCATAGCGATCTTATCGAATACGTTGATCGGAGTGTCGGTGAGGACCATAGGTTGTTTCGTTTTTATTCTGACCAACTTTCTTCTTTGGCAACTTTCGCATTGTCTAACATAATCTTCTACTTGTTTTTTGAGATTGTTCCAAAAATATTTTTGACGAATTCTGTTGTATGTTTTCGTTACGCCTTTATGACCTGCAATCGGGGATTCATGGCATTCTTTTATTATACCTGGTCTATCCTCGAGTGGTGGTGTTATGATCTCGTCTTTGCAAATCCTAATCTGAGTGTCTGTATTTACGAAAATTTCGCGAATAATGTTTTTTATTTTGATCCAGGTTGAGCGATCGAAATTGTTTCTTTTTTCAGAGACTGTTGCTGATTTAATTTGAAATTCTTCCATTTTGGTTTTCAGATTTTGAATTGACTTTGTAAAATTTTCTTGAGTTGGGGGTGATAAATCGTTTTCTTGAATTATTAAGGCAAAAACTTTCTTGTTTTTGTTATTTGTAACTAATACTTGACCTACTTCCAATTTATCGGAAGGGGTTAGTCTGAGTACACCTAATTCTATTAATCTTTTCCCGATTTCGTTTGAGACTGTGCCGTCGGCGGATATGAAGCATATGTAATTGTCTTTAATCATCTCGAGATTGTCATTTGTCTCGATAATATTGACAACGTTTATATTAGTGTTGTCGTTGTCGATTGTTGTATTGTTTGGAGTTCCTTCAATAACAACAGGAGGAGTATTATTTTGGGGGGTGAGATGATTCTTACAACCGGTGTAAGAGGACGGTTCGGTTGTGGTGTTTCGTTATTAGAAGGGGGATCCCTAGCTATTTCCTGTTCGTGAGGGAGGATTTCGTATTCCGATGGTACTTGAGCTTCCTCTTCTGATGGTATGCTAGTGTCATTATCCGAAAGTATTTGATTTGCATTTCCTTGGATTGAGATATTAAAGGGTTCTTGGGACATAGATTTTTCATTTATTGAGATTATGGGATCTTCGTTTATTGCTTGTGTTTGAGAGTCGTTTATGTTCGTAGGAGGATTATTTTCTATCGGATTTATTTCGGTTTGTACTATAGTTGGTGTTGAGTCTGTAGTTTTCATTGTGGATAATTCGTCGTTCGTGTTTTTGATGATTCTTTTTGACCGTACTCGTTTTTTCGTTTCATGGGTATGTTCTCCTGTCTCGGTACAGTACATGCATTGTCTTTGTTTTCGTATTCTGGTCGGTTTACGGGTTGGCTGTAATGGTGGTTTTTTCACCCTTGGTTTCCTAGGAGGTTTTGGGATTTTCCAGGCAGTAGGGCTGTTAATTTTTTCTACTGCTACATCTGGTATTACTTCTTCTACGGTACATTCTGTGCGTGAGGGATTAGGATTTTCGTTTTCTTTCATAATCTCGATTTCTCTTGGCGAAATTGTCTCTTCCGATTTCTCTACTGGGTTGACATGTGTTTGTTGTGTGTCTTCTCTGTCTTGGGAGAGAGTGAGTGATTTTTTTTGTTCGGGCTCTCGCTTTTGGTACATGTTCGAAGGGTTTTTACGTCTTACTATGGAACGAGAGTTCGAATATTCTTCACGGTCTGAATTTTTTTCAGTCGCGAGTGAGCTTGTAATGTTTTCCAGCTTTCTTCTTGCGCGTCTGGTAGGGGACGGCGTGAAAGATGCTGAGTTTCGTGAACGTTTGTCGAGAATTTAATGTGTGAGTTTTCGGTGGAAACTATTTTTTCCTTGTACGTTACGCGTTGTAACCATTGGGTTTGCCTGGGGATTATCTATGGGTTTATTGCTAGAATCTGGTTGAGGTAGTTTTCTACAGTGGGTTGATGTGACTGCCAGCTGTTTTTCAGGGCTTTCTGACTGTATTAACATTCTAAATGATTGGTTGACTTCGTCATCCAATTCCATGTCTGAATTTGATGAGTGTTTTTTAAGGGTTTCAACCGTTAGAGTGGCTGAGTTATGGGGATTTACGTCTGAATTTTTGCTAACTTTTGGTTCGGGTGTTTTCGGCACATGTGTAGAAATAAAGACATCAACTGTTTTTTCGGCGGGTGATGGGGTTTTTGGTGCGAGTTCTCCGATGATTCTATATTCGGCTATGATTTCGTAATTAGGTTTTTGATTTGGCTGTGCTATAGGTTTATGGGTTTCTGTATTTACTGAGGTTACGTGGACAGGATTGTCCTCGTGTTCGTCTGATGAAGACGATGATTTATCTTTTGAGATGTTGTGGAATGGTAAATTTCGTCTGACGCGATCTTTCCTTTTCTTTAAACTTTTTCTTTTGCGTTTGTCGTACGCTGAGTAGGTTGCTTGACTTTCTGAGTTACTAACTTGGAATTCTTGATTACAATTTATTGGTGATTTTATTTCATTTCGGTTCGTTGTTTTGGGTGAACCCGTTTGTTGTTGATTTTGCAAATTTGTATGAGTTTCTTGATTAATGGATTCAGACAAATTTGTTTTTTGTTGCTCTCGTAAATTCGTATGAGTTTCTGTGTTAAATGATTTAGGTGAATTTATTTCTTCGAGCTCTGGATTTAGTGTCTTCTCTATATTGAGGCTCTTATCAGGCAGTTGATCGGGCTGCTGATTTGGGTTCGAGATTTCGATTGATTCATTATTGGCCTGATTATCGCACGTTTCTCTCGGAATTGCCGTGTCGCTATAATCAGTCGATTCTGAATCGCTGTATGGACTTAGGGAGTCCTGTGGATCTCCTTCTGGAATATGATTAGAAACACGTGGTCTCTTTTTATTATCGTCTGAATTAGAGGTGAAAGGGTGAGGTCTGGCGATACCTGGATTTAAACTGAGTTGTTTTCCACCTGTTTGGTTTTTGGTAATTCGCCATTTAAATTTAATTGGAAGAGTGATTGGATTACGCGATAATGCGTCAGCGTTGGTATTT
The DNA here is from genome assembly GCA_013761285.1 of Campoletis sonorensis. Taxonomy (NCBI): domain Eukaryota; kingdom Metazoa; phylum Arthropoda; class Insecta; order Hymenoptera; family Ichneumonidae; genus Campoletis; species Campoletis sonorensis. Next base: position 19,216 of record JACEOJ010005804.1, on the reverse strand, counting down.
ACTCTTCCCGGTTTGTACTGGATTTTGAAATCGAATTCCTTTAGACGTTCTCTCCATCTCAGTACACGAGAGGTCGGGTCATTCATAGAATTGACCCAGACAAGTGGTCGGTGGTCGGTCAAGAGGGTAAATTGCCTGCCATAAAGGTAGGGCCTAAATGTTTTTAGCGCGAAGACCACTGCGACCATTTCTTTTTCGGTGGTGGAATAATTCCTTTCAGCTTTATTAAGGACTCGAGAAGCTGCTGCTACCATCGGGTCTTCTCCGATCTTGCCTTGTGAGAGAACTGCGCCAACGGCGTAATTGGATGCATCTGTTGTTACGATAAACGGTTCAGAAAAATTTGGATATTGGAGGATTGGCGAAGAACACAGCTTTTCGCGTAATGTTTCAAATGCTAATTGATGTTGGGAGTTCCAATGGAATTTAACATTTTTGCTCGTGAGATCTGATAGTGGTTTTGCTATTGCTGAGAAGTTTTTAATGAAGCGACGGTAATATCCTGCTAATCCTAAAAATTCTTTTACGTTCTTGGGTGTTTTTGGAACTTGGAATTTTTTTACGGCTTCGATGTTTTTAGGGTCAGGTTTTAAACCTTCTGCCGAGATAAGGTGTCCTAGATATCGTACTTCGGTTCTCAGAAATTTGCATTTATCAGTTTGTAATGTAAGGTTAGCATTTCGTAAACGTTCTGCGAGTTTCTTGAATTTGGCCTCATGTTCGTCCATGGATCGAGCATAGATGACTATGTCGTCAAGGTATACGAACAGGTCGTTACCTTGTAATCCTTTAAGAACAAGGTCCATTAAGCGTTGGAAAGTAGCTGGTGCATTTTTTAATCCAAAGGGCATTCTGTTGAATTCATAGTGACCGTGAGGGGTCGTAAATGCTGTTTTATGTTTATCGTTTGGGTCCATTTCTATTTGGTGGAACCCGGATGCTAAATCGAAGATAGAAAAGTATTTTGCTCCACCGAGTTGGTCTAAGATATCGGTAATTAACGGTAGAGGGTACGCGTCGCCTATTGTGACGTCGTTCAATTTTCTAAAATCGATTACGAGTCTCCATCTCTTATTTCCTTTTGAGTCTTCTTTTTTTGGAACTATCCACACCGGTGAATTATATGGGGAATTCGACGACTCTATGATTTCTAGTTTTAGTAAGTCGTTTATTTGTTTTTCAATCTCTGGTCTTTGGAAAGGTGGGTGTCGGTATTGTCTCGTATTGACGGGTTTGTCATCCACTGTAATAATTCTATGTTTGCACACGCTAGTTGATCTGAGAGGTTCGCCCGGTATATGGAAGAGGTCTGCATTTTCTGTAACAAGTGTTGTTACTGCGTCACGCTCTTCATCGTTGAGGTGGTCAAGACGCAAAAGGTTTATCACACTTTCTACACGATTTTCTCGCGTCCGAGGGGTGTCGTGTTTTTTGGCTTTGCCGATTGCGGAATTTGTATTCTTTTGATCGTTCTCATCTGTGCTCATATCGAAAGGATAGAGAGAGATTATTGGAACATCCACTTTAACATCTGTATCGAGGGTATTGATGGCATAGAGGTAAGCTTTGCCGTTGGTATTTTTTACCAAGGCTTCGCCCGCGTAAATGCCTTCTGGGAAAGGTATGCGAGGTACATATCCTGTCTCTAGTGCATTACCTATTCGTACAAACATTGTCATTTTCTGTCTGGCCTTGAGCAGAAATGATTCTGTGTCTGTGAATGGTATTTGCACGTCATTGATTTGCACACACCTTTCTTTCCAGTCAATTTTCCCTTTATTTATACCGAGAGTCTCATGTCCAAGTATAGCGTCGAATTCTACAGGGAAATCGTCTTTAACTACGTGAAATATCTCCGATTTACCACAAATAGCGATGTTGATTTGACCAAGGGTTTTTGGTCTATCGGAGTTCGAGATTCCGTATAATTCGTAAATTATGGAATTGTTTATTAAGTTTGTATTAGCGATGTTCTGGTTTTTAATTAAATTCAATTGCGATCCCGAGTCTGCGAGAAATAATGTTTGTGGTTTCATTAGGTCTTGCGATTTTATGATTATTGTGGGTGCGTAGTAGTTGTTTGAAGTTACACTAAGATTGCAATAGGCCCGAGGGATATTTTGTTCTTTTGTTTCGGGACTTTTTGGTTTGGGTACTCTTAATTGTTTTGTCCCGTCGACGTACCCGGACGAGGTTTTACCGGCTCGTTTCCCGCCTGATTGTTAGTGTTAGTAGTTGTATTTTTGGCATTGTTGTATGCTCGTCTACGACAGTCGCGTATTAAATGTCCCGGTTTTTTGCAATAGTTGCAAACTATTTTGTTTTGATTTTCTGTCGTGTCTGTCTTATTTTGTTTTTTCAGTGCATAACAGTCGTCAATCACGTGATTGGTTTTTTTGCAAAAGTTACAAAACTTGTCGGTTTTTTGATTGGGGTTCTGATTTGTCTGATTTTTATTTTGCTGATCTTTTTTATTGTTATACTGATTTATTGGTAAGCACGTTGATTGGTTTGTGCGTTTTGATTCTATTGGGTCAATCAGTGGCTCGAATTCGATTGCTTTGTCATACATGTCTTCGAGAGCTTGATATGTGGTATAAGGAATGTGAGGGCGGTATGCAGGATTTATGCCTTTACGAAATTGGTCCATTGCCATATCTAGAATGAAGTCTTTTGCTCCTTCGGGGTTTCGAACTTTTGAGAGTTCGATAGCTTGAACTGTTTGATTCACATGCAAGTTGAGTCTACTGTAAAAAGCTAATAAGGATTCTTTGTCCTTTTGTTCAAATGTGTATAATTCTGCTACCCAGCCAGCAAGTGTTCTCGAGCCAATAAATCGTTTTTTGAGTGTGTCGACCAGACGAGTGATCGTTTCGATGGTGAAACATTCTAAGCTGTCACTAGCCATGCCTTTACATTTGCTTTTTAATAATTTTACTATCTGTTTTTCTGTGACTGCTGGAATGTATTCTCGAGCTGATTCGCAATTATTGATAAATGTGGTTAAAGAACAGGTTTTGGGAGTGCCGTCGAACTCTGGAATGTATTTTATGAAATCTCTGTAATTTGATTGCATCGTATATGCAGGATTTTCAAAAGTTTGATTGAAATTGGGTTGATTTTGTCGATTAAGATTTGACGCTAATTGTTGGCTAAGTCGATCTATATCTATAGTGACTTGTTGTGGGGGTATTTGGCTATGTGCGCTTGACGTCGCGCCCATTCCAGAAATGTCCATAGGATCTCCTTGATGAGGCATTGTGATTTTTTTATGACTTACACGTTGAAGATCTCGTAGGTGGTTGACGCGTGCTGCTGAACCTGCTGTTGAGTTGTCGTGTTGATTCCTTGGGGTTCGCTGCTGCTGGTGTTTTTGACCTGCTCTCTGCTGCACAGCTGGTTTATGGCCTCGGCTTCTTTGTGGTCGTCTCAAGTGTTGTTCCGTGTAGGCGTGAAATTAGGGTCACTTTCACGAAAGAGTTTTTGTATTTTCACAGTCACCCACTTTAATATAGCTTAAGGTTGTGGATTTCGTATTTAATTGTTCTTAGTGTTCACTGGTAAATTTCGATGATATTGTTCACTTGTTGTTACAATTCTAATTTAGACTCAAAATTGTGTTGTGTAAATTGTGCAATTTTGTGATTTTAGAATTTTCGTAGTTTGTTGTCACCAATTTTAATATAAAATTGAAAATGGTGCAATTTTATTTAATAGATTTTATGGTTTATGGTACGTGATTTTCCGAGTTTTGTTTTTCACTGCCACCAGTTTTAATATAAAATTAAAAATGGTGTGGTTTGATTATTTAAGAGTCTCTGTAGTTTTTCGTAGTTTCCGCTGCCACCAGTTTTAATATAAAATTAAAAATGGTGTGACTCACGGTTTAAAGATTTCAATGATTTTCGTAGTTTTCCGTAGTTTCCGCTGCCACCAGTTTTAATATAGTAATTTGTTACGTCCCGAGAGAGGGGATCGCTATATTCACGGAGGTATTTATGCTTGACCGCGAATTTTGATGTCCGAACGATGTTTGCGATTACTATACTATTTGGATTTGGATTTTTATGATGTTTAGGTTTGTTTGGATTTGTTTGGGTTTAGAGATGTTTGTCGTATCAGTGAGGGTTTTTGATTCCTCAGAATAATTGATCACACACAATTTTACACACTAATTGATTTGGGTTTTATTCACTGTTGTTTTCACTTAATTGTAGAGTTACACAAGTTGGTTTTTATTACGATGTTGAATTATTATTAAAAGAGTTAGTTGATAGTTTATTTACGATCCTGTTTTAGATCAGACCGGAGTTAACGATATAGGATTTCGGCGTTTGCAAGGACGGTTTACACTCGCCTTGATGAACTCGCGAACTTATATAAAATTGTATTAGTCGCGGTTAATGAAACAGAGATTATTCTAAGAGATGTAGAGTCTCTGAGATTTCGCTGTTAACTGATTGTTCTAATTCTGAAATTTGGGTCCTGGAGTTGGATTCTCTGTAAGATTTTTGGGGGTAAGATGACGTGGAAGGGACTGACTTTGTTATAGTTTAATTTTGGGATTGGTCGAGGAGTCGTTAACTTGGTTTGGTATTTTGTGATTGGGTCAAGTTATAGGAGAGACTTTTCCGGATAGTGATTGGAGGAAAAGTCGTTATATTTTTCTAGGAAGATAGCAGGGTTGCTCTGGTTTCGAGTGGTTGCACGTGCGTGCTCTGGATTTTGGAAAGTGGATTTTTACGACTTAAGGCGTATGGGAAAAGGTTGAGTTTAGGGTGGTCTAATTTTCGAGTATCGATAGATTTATGATTTCCTGGCGAAACCAAATTCGTGAAATCTGAGATTAAGAGATGAAGGAATAAGAGTCAAGATTTATGGATGATGCATTTGGCGACAGAATGTCGGGTCTGTTTGGAAAAAGTATTTTCCAGTTTTATGACTTTTCCTTGAAACAAAAAAAAATAAGGGATGCTGAGTTCTCTTGGCGACTGAAAGTCGAGTGGTGTCTGGAAGACACGTGGCTCTATGAGTTTGTGGGAAGTATGATATGAGAAACTGGGATATGGAAAAGGACTGTGTGTTTCCTTATATTCTATATATTAACGTTAGAGAGTATATACTATTACAAGAGTATATACTCGATTCTATGATTATGCGATTAATTATATGTTATTTATCAACGAATGATGATGTAGGTACAAAAGTGTACCTTCTGATGGTACCTGGTTAAGAAGGGTAAATTGAAAAAATTTATGGGGGGCCTAGCGTTAGGCTAGGACGTAACAGTATCATTGAGAGTTCAATCGATAACTTTCAACGTTTATCAAGATTAGTAACTGTTATTGTTTTTAAGAATGAAGATCAAAGTATAATTGATTAAGATTATTAAGTGGTATTATCATTCAGACTTAATATTATAGTATAATTGAGAGCTAAATAAGAATCGATTACTAATGACCGGGATAAGCTGGTTTGCTCATCCGAAGATGCAGCGACCATAGTTCAAATGATTAGACAGTTCATGAACAGTCATTCTCATAACTGAGTTTTGAAACCACGTATATTTGTCAACAAATATTATTCAGCTTGGTCCTTCTGTATAACGTTCTTTCGATCAAATTTCCGAAAGAGCAATATTGTATTGTAGAATGGAGTTTGTAAGACGTTATGAAGGAAGCATGCTATGAAAAGAATGTATCATTCAAGATAAAAAAAAAAAAAAAAACACATACAATACGAGGCGCTTTGTCTATGCCAAGGCTATTCTTTGATGAAGGGAGTAATGTGAGACCTTATGAAAGCAGCATCAGTTGCCTAGAAAAAAAAATGTTGCACTTCAAATCAAAAAGTGCACACAACGAAAAAAGTCTTCGCTTTTGGCAAGTGATCCTTGATTTTTGTTTGAATGAGCAATTTGCATAAAAAGTTATGGGCCGGACAAGTACTCTGTGCGCATACGCTCAACGTACGGTGGTGAACGTTTAACAAATTGTTGCCAATCCAACAATATTGGTGGCCTCAAGTTATATAACCTGTAGCCCATTTTTGCAATTTCTCCGCGTTGGCTAAAGTTTTTCAATTCCGATAGTGGAGCAGTGTTGAAAAATTCCACTTCTGAAAATCCAAGAGGGCCAGATGACTTAGTGATAGGTTGCAAGTCGAGCGTTGGTCTGACTGGAATCATAAAAGTCTTCGCCCACGCTGAAAATTTTTAAAAACGGGGTAAAACTTTTATATTTCAATCGGGGGAACAAAGGGGGAGAATCACGTATCCGGAAAAACGAGAGGCATGGATAACTAATTAAATATACAAGGTTAATGTTCTAAATTTTAATAAATACCATTGAAATTCTTGTCCGAGTATTGATATTGTAAATTTTAATCATGTACGTAAATTAAATGTTCACTTTTTTCGTTTTAAATCTATTTTTGTAACTTAGCAACTCTTTTCCAGCAACAACTGATTTCTTCTTATTTCTCGTTACTCAAATCTCAAACATCGATGGAATACTTGTCCTTTTATTGATATCAGAAATTTTAGTGCTGAACGAAAATCATGGACTTTTGTTATCATTTTTTGAGACGTGTCTTTTTGGAAGGATTTTCTTTTTTCTCGTTAATTGATTTTCAGACATCAATCGGATACTTGTCCTTTCATTGATATAAAAATGTTTAGTGCTGAACGAATATCATGGACTTTTATTATTAGTATTATTATCATTTTTGTACCATTTCTACGTTTTCTTGTATTTTCTTCAGTCTTTTCGAATTTTTTTTAAGAGGATATTTTCTGGGGTTTTCTATATTCTCTAATTTTTTAGGTTTTCCATGTTTTTTGACGGCAGTCTTTCTGGAGAGTTTTTTTTTTACGTGATTTATATGTTATTGTATTTTCTTCGGTCTTTTAGAATTTTTTTGAGAGAATTTTTTTTTGGGATTTCTCTCTATCCTTTATTTTTTATTTTTGGATTTAAGATTTTTCGAGGGCAGTCGTTCTGCAGTGATTTTTTGGGTTTCTTGAGATTTTTCCCTCAACCCGTTTCCCTGTGAAGACGATTTAAAGTTTCTGTGACGTTATAAAACCCCTATTTTACTGTATATAAGAGTACGGCAGCTCTCGCGCTACGCTTTCTTTTTAATACTTGGCGGTGAGCCGCTGCCGCGTCTCTTGATATTAGGGTTCGATTCAATTTTTCTTTTTTAAAGTTCAAGGCGGTCTTTAAGAGCAGTTAACGCAGCGGTTTTATCGGTAAGTATTATATTAGGGTTTGACTCAATTTACCTTTTTTTTGCATTTTCAACGTGGTCTTGTGAAGAGCAGTCAACGAAGCGGTTTAATCGGTAAGTATTATATGAGGTTTCGACTCAATTTTTTTTTTTTTTTTCAGATTCAACACGGTCTTCTGGAGGGCAATCAACGCAGCGGTTTCTTCGGTAAGTATTATATCAAGAGACTCGGTAGAGTCTCGAGACAAGTACATTTGACAGCTCTGTCGTCTGCTGGGCCGAGGCTCGCCAGAGTATATTATCTCTGAATAAAGTAAAATTCGGTAGTGGGGGTAGAAACTAAAAGTCATTTTCTCGAATTACAAAGCTTAGGAGACAGATAATGACTCAAAAATTGAACTGGAGACTAATTATGAAAAAATCTTTCGATTAAACCTTTGTTACGTCCCGCGATTTTCGAGACTTTTATCTTCGTCCACCGTCTTACTCATTGTCGAGTAATTCCGGGGAAAAGAGCTGGGCTGTGCACCGAATAATATTATTCAACAAAAATATACTATCGTGTATAGTGAGAGGCGAAAATCGGTCCAAGAGCTGATAAATAAACAGTCTCTTTAGCTCGAGAGGCCCTCATACATACCACGCTAGCTACGCTGCGAGGGTAGAATATTCGTGCATACGCCCTATGTTTCTTCGTCTTTGTCACTCTATGGGTCTCGAAAATCCGCGCCTTATGTTACATTGTTGAGAGAAAAAAAAATAAAATAACGTCAAGCATGAAAATAAACTGACCAGGGTCAGGCCATTCTGTTCGGAAAATAAGATAAAGTTTTTTTTTCAAAACATAACATGGAAAAGTTTTTCTTGGGAACGTTAGCAATTAAAAAAGGGTCGTAAAAGAATAAACATTGAAAGAGAACGATTCAAAATGCATCGACTAAAACACGGGTTTGCGGGCCGTTGCTCTATATCAGTCGCAACGGTCCTATGCAACCCGATATTCTCAATAAACATTGGTCGAATCTTTCGGAGAGGCAACGTCGAAGTTTCTTAAACATCTTGAAAACCCATAAAATTACAAGGGGTGCGTGAGAACTGCAACGGTCACTGGGCACAATCGCTCCTTGTTCCGCGCTTCGGGAAAATTCTCGCAACCCGCTGCATGAACGTCATCTAGGACATGTGACTCACTATAGCCCTGCGTCGTGCTCCTTGTCTCTTAAGATCAATGGACATACGCCCTCCGCAACTAGATTCGAGGAATTACGTTCTCTTTTCCATAAAAATGAAATAATAATTCTGATAATTACATAAAAAAATATTAGAAAACCATGATTGTTAACGCTAAGAAAAACTTCGCCCAACTAATATTAATTTGAATAGTTTAAGGTAAAATTAGTCGAAATTTATATCGAAATATCTGTATCGATGCTTTTCAAGAAAAGCGTAAATATTATATTGTTAGAAGATATTAGTTAATTTTAAAGTAACAGTCCGAATATTCAATATCCAGCCTAGAGTCTTTATATGCCGAATGAGAAAATGAAAATCTATCGTTGAGGAAACTCTATGCCCTAGATGGAGGGGGGGGGGAACTGTGAGTGCCCAGCATCTTGCAAGGGCCAGAGCCTATCCCCTCCCTAGACGAATTTTGGGCGTCCTACTTAAGGAGGCACTCATGCATAAACCAGAGATTCATTTTCCAACTAATCTTCAGTGCAGTTCAAATCTTGGTGTTTTTACGTAACTCGCAGTCTAAATTTTTGTCAATCAACTGAATTTGCTTTAAGAAACTTTATAACTATTTGTGAACAATTTTCAAACTTTTATTTTATTTCTTTTATATTCCAATATACTTATTTTGATTTATTCTACGAAAACAGTGAAAATTAATATTTTATTCATCATCGCCACCTTTTTCCCAATTCTTGTTCACTTTGGACACTCGTCAGCGAACTCCAGAATAAGGTAAGTGGGAAAAGTTTTCATCATTTTTGCTATTATTTTTACATTGAAGTGAAGTTACCAGGGTTTCCCAATCTTTCGTAGATCATTTAATTTCTATCATGTCTTTCACCAGCCTTTTTCATACATTGATTAGAGAAATCATTTCCATTATAAAGAAATTCAAATTAAATGGGATAATAAACTCAATTAAACGAGAATACACTCTCTAGGCCATCCTGAGCAATTTTCCGCGAGGTTAGGCTCGAAAAGGCCAAGTGTTCCACCAAACAGTGTCGTTTCCGAAAAACGTGTAAAGTGGAGGGTTATCTCTCTTTGACCGAGATGAAAGTCACTGGGTGGGACATAACACCTTAATACAGCACAATTGATGCCGTATTTGCTGAGAAAAAACTTTGCACAGGGTCAAGATTATGCAAAAATTCTAACACATTGAGGGATTTGGTGTATTTGTATATGCGCGCAGACGACACAATCAAAGGCGTTTTGATGCCCATCAAAACCCGTTTCCACCGAAGTCGGTCTTCGGCGACGAAAGTAACGAGTTCCCATTGGTCCTTTCCTCTGTACCCATATACCACGGAAAGTTTGACGGTAGTTTTTACGGTGTAAAGTGCGAGACGCGTAAACAGCGTGTTTTTTGTGGACTTCTCGTAGATCCGTCGTGGGTAAAATTTGAACTAATTTGTACATCACAGTCGCAAATTATATCCGAGTTTTGACAGATGGTATGGCCGGAATAATTCACGCAAAAAAAATATCAATTTGACCCTTTGAAACACACATTTTTCCTTACGTGCAATTAGCTCAAAACTTTGTACTCGGGGGTTTTCGGGTTCGCTGATTACAAATCTGCACTTAAAATTCATAAATTCAAGATAGCGAATACAATATGGCGGACAACAAATGCAAAAATTGTTTGATGAAAGCAAAACATGGTACTCGTGGGTTTTCGGGGTCGCCGATTACAAATCTGCACCCAAAATTTAGAAATTCAAGATGGTGGATCCAATATGGCGGACCACAAATGCAAAAATCGTTTGATGAAAGCAAAACATGGTACTCGGGGGTTTTCGGGGTCGCTGATTACAAATCTGCACCCAAAATTTGGAAATTCAAGATGGCGGATACATTATGGCGAACAATAACTGCGAAAATCGTTCAAGAAAAGCGAAAGTTGGTACGCGGGGGTTTTCGGGTCCACCGATTAAAAATCTTCATTCAAAGGGTGTGGGTAAGATTTTCGAACGATGAAAAGTATAAACACCTAAAGCTGCGAATTTTTGAGTTGAAGAACAGTTGGATATAGATAGATCGATTCTAGTACAGTTTTTATAGTAGAAATAACACGAAAGCGAGACTAGAAGTTCCGCAGTACATTTACTTCAAAAACAAAAAATCACAGTAGCAGAAATCGCGAAAACTAAAATAGCGATTTTACAAAAGTTCAATTATTACGCATTCGAGTCGTTGTGACTGGAATTAGTGAGATGAAGAATATTCATAATTGCGAAAATATTTCAACGAAGGTGAAAATATAAGTGTGGTCAAAATAGCGAAACGTTGGAAAGTCGAACGGTCGGAATAGCGATAGTCTTTGGGGTCAAAGTATACAATCATCATCACTCGTGCTTTCTAATAGACCTAACAGATGGCGCTGCTTGGTGCGCCGGGCCACAAGTTCTTCTGTTTCGCAGAGCCAAAGGATTCATAGTCCGGTCAGAATATATATTCAATATGCATATTGGCCTAGCATATTGCCAATTTTTTTAAAGGCCCCCCCGAATATGCCCTTAGTTTTTTGTAAAATTTCATGTTGTATTTTGGCTAGAAGAAACTGTTTAAACAATAAATAAAACACGCTCTTTTTCTCGTTAACTTTCTTGGAATGCATTTTATCGAAAAATGGTTGGTACCAAAGTTGTGCGCCACGATGTCCTCGACAAAATAGGTCCCATGAAAAAATTACGTATCTTTGTTTTAGTTTAACCGTAAATTGCAATTAAACAATGGAATGTTAATTTTACTCTTTCCAAGATTTCCATGCAGTTAATAAACATATCGATTTCAAATCTAGAAATCACGTGGGAAATTGTTTGCCACTGTTTTTTCGCCAATTAAAAAATTTTGCTTATAAACAAATAGCAACAACTCCAGAAATTATCAACACAATTGAAAAATTCTTGAAGATTCTGAAGGGGCTTGACGAGAAGCAAACAAAAACACCTTGAATATCACCTTGAATTACAGCCCTAGGTATGAACATTTTTGCGTTGAGTGGAATAATTATCGCTGTAATAAATATTTATGCAAAATTCAAATTCTACAGCATTCGGAATACTTTTGTGCATTATATTCAATATAATACAAACTTTTTCTATAGCTCGGTGTCTATATGAAGAAAACGCAATTTTTCGAGCGCCGATCAGCGGGTCGCGACGTCGGTGCGCCCGGGCGGCATAGTTGGGGCAGTACCACTCCCCCGCCGTGCCTCAGCCGGCTTAGTACCTTAAAAACTTAATATCTTAAAAACTGATGCAGAACTTTACTTTTTTCCCAGCCAGTGTGATTTTTTCTCACCAATCTGAAAAAACAATTGAAAACTGATGCCCCCTATTCGTTCGCCCGTGGATACGATTTCACCTTCATTTTCACATGCTTGCACGAAAAAATGATTGTTAAGAAACAGGTAAGATATGAGTGGATAACCCGTTCCTTAACAATCATTTTTGTTAACGAACTCTGTGTCTCGTCAAGCCCCTTCAGAATCTTCAAGAATTTTTCAATTCTGTTGATAATTCCAGGAGTTGTTGCTATTTGTTTATAAGCAAAAAATTTTAATTAGCGAAAAACATAGGTTTTTACTAACGATTTTTCTGTTATCGATCAACTTCTCAAAATGTTTGATAATTTGGACCACCATTTTTTCTACGTTGTGGGCCTGCTGGGTAAGATTTTATGAGCAGGTACTTTTTTTTGAAAATCGCGAATTGTTGCTAAAATATTCGACGTAGAATCATATATCGTGCCCGACTATCTCGGGCAAACAGTTTCCCACGTGATTTCTAGATTTGAAATCGATATGTTTATCAATTGCACAGAAAACTTGAAAAAAATAAAATAAAAAATTCATTGTTTAATTGAATTTGACGGTTAAATTAACAATGTTACGTAATTTTTTCATAAGGACCCATTGTGTCGGGGACATCACAGCGCAAAACTTTTGAAGGAAAAATTTTTTGATAGAACGATTCCAAAAAAGTGAATGTGGAAAAACCGTGCTTTCATTGTTTAAACAATTTCTCCTGGCCAAAATGCAACTCGGATTTTTACAAAAAAAAACTGAGGGCATATTGGGGGGGGGCATATTAACTATAAAGAAATAGGCAATATGTTAGGTCAAAATGCAGAAGTCAGTCGATATTTTGTACATTCCGACTGTACTATTGAGTATGATTAGTGCAACAATTTTTAATAGCATGGATCAATCATTTATCCTCGCCTCAAATTCACGAAATCGCGATTTTTCGTCATGGTTTACAAACCATTACAAAACGGCTTTGTAAGCCCACACCGAACGATGGCAAAAATGGGCTGATCGAAAGTTTTTGTAATTAGACAAATCGTATCACTATATTTCAACTTCGAAAATTGAAGCTATGACCCTCCTAGAAATTGAAATAATCATCTAATATCACCGAAAGTGAAATAATGCGTTCTGGCTCGATGAACTGAATAACTTTGAACAAAATTTTTATTTTTAACGTTTCCAAACGTCCCACATCATGCACAAGCGAAATGTGAAAAAAAAGTTTTTGTTGCAAATAAATACTGTATTTTTGACGATTGTTAACTTTGCTTCAAGAAAAAGCATTTCTGACCAAAGTTACGGAGATATGTGAATTTTTTTTGGACCATCTATAGTCCAAAACGCATGGATGATACGTAATCGATTTGATACGTAATCCAAAAAAAAAATGCCAGAAAGAATTCGCAGTGAAAGCGTACTGCATAAAAATGTATTAACTGCCTAAACATAAAAGGTCCTGTCATGGACGTTCGGTAATAAAAGAGAAAAGTGAAGTAAAAACATTGAATGTGAAGTGAAAAAGTGAAACAAAACATTTTGACTTTACTTGAATTGAGAGATCGATGTTTCATCGAATCACTCTTCATAGGTAAGTGATTAACTAAGAACTGTTCACAAGTACACACTTTGAGCATGTCCAAACTCTTAACAGAAAATCGTCTTCAAGGGGTAATTTGAGTACCGAAAGCTTTTTCACTATACCAAAAAGGTCAACGGCCTGGGACGTTCAGTTTGGTATTATTATTTCAGAGAAGGATCGCGGAATTCCCATTTATGAACACACTCTGAAAACATGCATAAAATCGGTCATTTTCGCATTACTTTCTAGCTTTCATTTACATTAAATCATTGCCAACAGCGTATTTCCCAATATATGCACTATATAACATGATCGAACTTTATGAAAATTATGATTTGTACCATTTATAAATGTGAGTTACTTCTCAGAGCGATCTATCAGTTGCAAAAGTGGGGGGTCGGTAACTAAAAAGTAGACCCATGTTGTCCTTAGTCTCACTCTACATTTGGGGAAAATGGGGAGTTACATGTTGTTCTCGGATGAAAAGAGAATGACGTGTGAGTCTCCGTTTTCTCGAAATATTAAGCGTGTCCGAGAACAACGCGTATCCACTATTTAGTTACTCTCCCCACACTTCTGCAACCGATAGGTCCCCTCAATGATGATGTAAAACAATTCGTTTTAAATAGTTAATAAGAACCCTTTAATTGTTCGTAAGAATTTTATTAACATTCTCCATACAAAACTATTAATATTTTTCAAACATGATCAAGAGACGCGGCAGTGGCTTGACGCCAAGTATTAGAAGAAAAGTGTAGCGCGAGCCTTCCTGTACTATTAGATACAGTTAAATTACTATTTTCTCCATTTTTCTTCTTTTTCAAACCGCTCTCACAGGAAAACGGGTGGTGGAAAAAATTTCACATTTTTTTACGATTTTGTTTCCTTCGGGATGGTCCTGGTTAGCAGGAAATCCATCCAGCTGTTTTCTCAGGAATTCTTAAATTTCAGATTTTCAATCGATCGTTCTGGCTTTTCTGTTTCCTAAAATGTTTCTTAAAGTCAAAAGGGCGTAAGCTGGCCTTGTTTACGTTTCGACATACGTCTTTGCGATGCTGATGGATATTTTACGAGTGTGACGTTACCGAATCCGCGGAACGCGGCTTACCCCCACTCTCTGTGCAGCATTGAGCGAGGGAGAGAGACATATCGCGCGTCTCCGATCCTCTAACGCTTGCACGAGTGTAGCGCTGTTTCTCTCCCTCTACTGCTTTCGCGGCTCATTGTGTCTCTTTTCCTGTACCGTTTTCGCGCCTAACGCTATCTACCTCAACTGCTCTGTAACCAGTGATATCTCGCGTACAATTTTTTTATCATTGTTTTTTATATTGTTTGAGAACCTTCGAAAAAAAAGTAAATTTCAGGAAGAAACTTCGAAAGAGTAGAAAGAAAGAAGTATTCACGTTTTCACCTTAGTTATAGTTTAACAATAAAATGACTTCAATTCCTTTTGTTGAATTTCAACAAGGATAAAATGTTTGGTGTCCCTTTTTTTATTTTATCGAATTATAAATCTCATTTTCTACGTTCATCGTTTGACAATGTTGAAAAGTATGTATTTGCACACTTTCAAAACGCCAGCGATGAACCGCACACTGTATCGTAGCGAAGCAGAGAAAAGTTGCGCGTGCGAGTGATGCGCATTGGTTGTTTTCATCTAGCCTTTTGTTCAGTCCTGGCACGCGCTTACAAGTTACGAGTGTTTCGTGTGCTGTTCAAATATGTTTGTGAATCGTTTTTGAAAAATCTTTTCACGTCGATTTCGATTCTTTTTTATTATCAGTGTAGTTACCTAAGACTTTAGAATTTACAGTGTAATATTAGTGTGTATATTTTTCATAAAATTTTCTCAGTGTTCAGTGATTTGTAACGGGACAATACCCGGTATTGTCCTCACAGAGACGTAGAAACGTAGAAGAGGTGACTAGCTTGGTTTCGCAACCTCGTAAGACATTAACACGGAGATAGAGGTACTAGGCCCTGCCCCGCGCGACACTCAAAATCGCAATTAGGACGGCCCACCGATCTGAACCGATCTACGACGCGACGGCCCACGGGAACGCCTATGACTTACTCGCTCCCATACTTACCTGATAAACGCGATCAGAATCGAGCCCACCAATTCTCCGATAATTATATCAAATTGTTGATTAACAATTCGACTTCGTTTAACGTCTCTCACGTGAGTAACGTAGTTCTCCCTCTCGATACCAAAGCCCCTACTACCAGCCAGTCGAAAAACCCCGTGGTAGGAAGATTCTCCTCTCAGGGTGAAAACTTATTTAAAGGCGCGCACGAGTGCTCTTGACACTCATTCTTCAAAAACTGAAACCTCCAAACCGACGGTGAACAACCATACTTAGTTGCTCATCGCCCTACAATAATTCTCCCGATAAAAGATTAGGACTCTAATTCCTTTGCGAAGTCCCAGCATTGCGCTGGTTTTCTGACCTTAGGAATAAGACCATTAGAGTTGGTGACGTTAAGCAGGACGGAATAAATCGCGAACAATAACAATTAACTTGATTGATAACTTTGCATTCGCGGTGCCTAAATTCGATTTTGTCGCTAACATTCACTTACAATCAAGCTCGTACCTCAAATTATTAGAACACAACAGTATCAAACATTCTATTAAACCCCTTCTGGCTGCTATAGAATCGTTATCGCTTGTTAACCCATTAATTGCTAATACGAAATCTTAGAGAATTGTAAACGGACAAATTTTCCAACACCACGCTATCTTAGTTAAAATTGCACAATTGTCGAAATCGCGTTTGGAGTCCTCGCCCTCGACCTCTCTAAAATCTGTATCACGGTAGAATGAAAACTAGAATCTCGGGAACTGCGACCTGTCAATTTTGATCTTCTTGGAAACATCCCAACATCGCGTTGGCTTTGCAATCTCAAGTATCAAATCACGCCATAGTGATTCCTCATTATTGACTTTAACAATCCGCTCTCTAATTCATCCTGTAAAATAACTTTAGCCATTATTTTACTTGGGAACGTTACACGTTCCAATCGCTACCCTACATTAATGAACAGCATTACCTCGGAGACACCGTCACGTATACTTCCTGATATTTTATCGTCTCCTGTCTAATCCAAGACTCCAGCACTCTTTAAACTGCTAATTTCCACAACAATAATCTTATATGCTAATAAACCACAAAAGTCTAATTTCACGTTTACAATATCCGTCAATTTGTACTAATTTATAATTATATATTCATTTTTATTGATCAAATAATTTTGTCTTTTCTTTCAGCATCGATCCTTATTTCATTCTATGAATGCCGATGATGAAGGATCATAATTTCACGTAACATACGTGAAAACACCATTCTCTGAGGCATCTCTTTGAAACCCAAGGGTTGTAAAAGAGAATAAGGATTGGATGCGCCTAAATCTAACGCCTGCAACTTAATTAACCAATAGATCAGTAAACTAAGAAAATTTCGAGTCGAACCTCCATCAGACTAGTATTCACCTCAATATTCCTCTTCCCTCACAAAACCAACGTTTCTACGGTGTTTCCGAGGGATCCCAAAACACGGAACGTTCCAGATTATATCGTATTTTTAATATCGTTGTACAATATTTCGTGTCGTTTCTTTCATTCTGTTTTTTTCGTGTTTTTTATATATTTTATTTTTTCGTAAACATTTAAGTGAATTGTTTTTCCTTGAACATTCGAGTGCGTATTGTGCATCGATCTCGTGCCCTAAGACATTCGAGATGTCACGAAGATCGCAAAACCGATTGCCTTTATCGCATCGTATTAAGGACGGTCGTGTTTATCAGAAGAGTGGCACATCCCGTGATGGCAGAACAATGTGAGTTTGAATAACCATTTTCCGTTTTGACGTTCATTATTTGTATGTATGGCCTTACACTTCAATAATGTTCAAGTAATATCTCGTTCAATGTAAATACAAAGAAAGCGGGTGTCACAACCAACGTAAAATTTTGCTATTTTTTAACATTTAATATAACACAGTGTCTAGTAGTCCGAATATCGTACGTTTTACATATGGTTATTCGTCCGGAATACTCGGAAGCCGTTGGCAATACTAGTTGGCGCATGCGCCTTAGACTGGTTCGTGCCTGCGTTGTTGCGGCCATTGTTCTTTCGCATTATTGCGTCAGTCTGGTCAGCCATTATCGCATGGAAGCGTGTCCATTCAAGTGCTTCGACCAACGTGCTCAAAGTGTTCCGTTGAGTGATAACGTTATTATCGATTAAAGGTGATAACGTTATTATCGATTAAAAGTGATGACCTGATTATCGATTAAAAGTGATAAAATTATTATCGATTCATCTCCGAATCGAAATTTTTAACCTCTGTGCGTAGTTGAATAACGTGAAAGCGTATCACGTCACATCTCATAGAAATGAGTAAGTTTTTAGATTTCATATTTTTCAATAAATCGTTTCTCAATCGTCCTCGATTTCAGAAATTCGCATTATACTTCAACTTCACAATAAATTATGAGTTGAAAGCATATTTCTTGTTCAGAATCAATGTTTCGCTGTAAAAGGCAATTGTGAGAAATGGACAAAAAAATATTCCTTTGATTCATAATTTATTTTTCTTTTTGCAACATTTGATTTATGAGTTTAAATTATTCATTTTATTAGATTGTGGAGATCCTGGTGGATCCATGGATGGCGTCGATGATCCAGATATGTCGGATGACAGCGATTTTGAGCCGACAACTGGGCCTCCAAGACCTGCGCAACATTCTAAAAAATTTGGAATTGGCACAAAGTTTGACTCATTCGAAAACTTGGAACACAGCATTGAAGAGTACCAAAAAAAAGGGAATGCCTGTTTCTATGTTCGAGATTCTATCACGATTGCGCAAGCTCGCAAGAAAGGCATGAAAAGAAATATCAACGAAAAGTTGGAGTATTATTATTTAAAGTATTGTTGCATCAATGGCGGGAAGAATTTCGTTTCAAAGGCAACTGGTGTTCGCATTTCATCGTAAGTATTATTTGTATTTTTATTTTACGTAGCGGTCTCGTCAAGGCATTATTACACTTATTTACTTCTGCGTCACAGTGCGAAAACCTTCCTTCTCTGTTCTGGTGGGGAAAAAACTTCTGCGCTAGCTCCTTTGTACCTGTACATAAAAAACAGAATTGATTTTAATAAATTTATTCATTGACCGTATTTCTAAAGAATGCTTAGAAAAAAGATACTTACCTCAGCTAACAGACTCCTTGCGGCCAAAGTTGACCTAACGATGACTTTAAGAATTAGTGGAATAATATTACTTGCCGTTGGGTCTTGGAGGGGAAAACCGTCGATGTCTCCACTGTGCTACTGGTTCGATTAGTTCCACTGTACCTGTAAATAGATAATAAGAATTGAAATTAATTAGTTTAGTAATTGATTCGATTTTTTAAGATAATATACTTATTTCAATAACAACTCCTTGCGGCGGAAGTGATCTTGGCGATGATTTTTCACTGTAAATAGAGTTTAAATTACTTTCATCATTCTACTCGAACGAATTCTAACGATAAGTTTAAAAATTGGTGGAAAAATAATACTTGCCGTTGAGTCTTGGGGGGTTAAACATTCTTTGCTGGCTCCACTGCTGTACTGGCTCAATTAGCTCCAAATAAAAAATAAATAATAGTAAATAAAAAATAATAAATAAAAATAAATAAAATAAATAAATAAATAAATAAATAAACAATAAAATAATTGATAATAAATAACAATTAATTAATAAATTAATAAATGATAATAAATTAATAAATTAATTATTAAATTAAATTATTATTAATTTGTGACGAGGCACGGTCCAGCAATAATGAGCGAATAAAAAGGTGA
>JACEOJ010005803.1:0-17225 GCA_013761285.1 Campoletis sonorensis | reverse complement strand
AGCTTGGTGGGAGTACAATGCTGATTTTTTTCATGAAAATATACTCGATGGAGCTCAACTCAAGAAATAAATACCTTCGAACTTGAGGAACTCCAAAACCAGTCTTCGCTGTAAAAATGAATTGGCGAGACTGGTGACAATTCAGAATCGAATAACTTCGAACTTTGACGTCGATCTCGTTGTTGAGTTCTCAGCATGCTGTTTATATTCCATGATGATGAGGAGTACGTTGCGATTGCCGACAACAACTGACTAATAACCTCATGTAACAGTGGGGTTATCTTTTTTATATCACTGACACTTTTACAAAGACACGTTTAAAGAAAACCGTGCGAACTTTTCGCGAGATCGGTGAAAACGAATCATTCGTGATCAAACGGAAATCGTTCCTTTTATCGCCTGAGAACGACTTCGGTGGAAGTACAAAAAATTCTCAAAATATGATCGCCGCACGTAACCCCGCACTCTACACACTTACAACACTCTTGATCTAACACTTTTTCGTCATTCACTGACGTTGATTTTTTTTTTTTCAACGTCTTCGCACTTTTCTATCATTGACACTTGAATACGAAACACTGAAACGGCACTAAAAGAACACAAATTTACGATTTTACGCGGATTTTATTATTTTTTATTTGTTCACTGAGTTTAAATACTTTTTTATTATATGCACGTCCTTTCGCATTTTCGGTTTGTCAACACTCGAATATGAATTTGCAGCTTTGACAGCTGACACATTAGCGATATAGATAGGAAATCGTCAGCCGCGACCAAAATATGTCGTCACTCGCGACCAATCAGAAACTCGATAGCATCAAAACGCCCTTCGTTGTGTCGTATACAGATACGTCAAACTTCCGATGTGTTGGTATTTTTAGCATAATCTTGAGCCTGTGCTAAGTTTTTTCTTAGCAAATACGACATCAATTGTGCTGATTTCAGGCTCAATCGAAAGATTTTTTCATAATTAGTCTCCAGTTCAACTTTCAAGTCATCGTCTGTCTCCTGAGCTACGTAATTCGAGAAAATGACTTTCAGTTTTTACCCCCACCACCGCGAATCGTTTTATTCAGAGATAATATACTCGGGCGAGCCTCGGGCAAGCAGACGACAGGCAGAGCTGTCAAATGTACTTGTCCCGAGACTCTACCGAGTCTCTTGATAATCGTGTAAATGAATAAGGATTATTCATTTTATAATAGGTTTCTGCTACGCGTAAGACAACTCTCGCGATTATTTAATAATCGTGTAAATGATTGATTATCATGATTTAGATTATTTTCTATTTAACAATAAGGTTACGACGCGTCAAGCGACTCTCGCGATTATTTATTAATCGTGTAACCAGTCAGGATTTATTTATCCTGAAGTTAATGATAGAATTTGTATTACGCGTAAAGCGGAGAAATCTGTTTCTCATCCTCGGCCTCGTGCTGTCACTCGCCAAAATGGCGGTCTCGTTCTCTCTCACGTATGAGAGGAACGTTTTCGGGGCTTCACTATCGTTGTGAGTAAGATGCCCTCCTCGAGGAAATATCCTCGCGCTCGGTGCCATTATGCCCGAATCTCGCGATCCGCGTGGTAATTATTTCCTCTCCCTCACCTTTTGGGCCTCTACTCTAGGATTAAGTAATCTTAAAAATATTAACGATTAAGATTTAATAAAATGTCTTCCTCTTAATGTCGTATTAGTTGGTCATATTAATTGATATTACATCACCTGTCATCGCTTTGCTGGATCGATCCATATTAACTAACTTATTTTGTATTACCGATATTGACAAGCTACCCGTGTACTGATCTTTATTTTCAATAGTGAACCAAGTTGAGAAAACCCAACAATTTATAGTGTTTGTGATTTATTTACGCTGTACCCAATTTCTTCCATCCGAGCCCGAGACCTCGCCCTCTCTACATAACCTACACACTGAGCAACCCCGGAGCTTTCCGTAACCTTTTCCTCAAAAACCGAGTCTCTCCATGTTAGACGCCAGCTTTAGCTTAAGTTACGTTCCGTTTCAGTTTTCGGTTTCCTTTTTGAATCTAGTTTTTTTTTAAGTTAGCCTAGGATTAATCTCGTGTTTGTTGGTATCGCGTTATAAAACCAACTGGCGCCCAACACTGGCACTAACACCGCCGACGGCGCGTTGGAGAGATCGGATTTTTGGGGAAAGCTGGCCGAAGGTGACGGCATATTCGCCAGTGCGAAAATGTCACGTCACAAATGGCGCCCAACGTGGGGCTCGCTCTTGAAATTGGGCTTTGATCCATTTTATTTTGGCCTATTTGATTTATCGTTACGTTTCGAGAATGTTTAGTTGTTATTCAATTTTGGGGTTCCTGTTAATCATTCATTTTGTTTTATTATTATTCCTTTTGACACTCATAAAAATCCAATCGATCGATACAAATTAGCGAATGACTACAACCGACGAAATGAAGGACTAGGGAATTTCGAAATTCATAATCCTCGTCACGAAGAGTGATGTGATAGAAGGTCATCGTTTTTCTATCACCCTCGCAACAGTATTGTTGTGACAATGAAAAGAAAAAAAAGGTGTATCTCGCGTCCTGAGACGTGTGTAAATTCCCCGCGGAAAGTTCCGGTGGAATTTACGAATCTCGTCAACAAGTATGACGTGATGTCTTACGAATATGACGCAATACCACCATTTTACGACCCTCGAGAAGTTGCGTATGCCAACTTCTCGTACGTTACGTCATCCTCGCGTGGCCACGCCCGCGTCCAATGAGATCGTTGGAACCTCAGGTGACCCGTGGTGGGGGAAACCCCTCCCCACCACCTGTGGCGTCGGTTAGCGAGCTATTAGGGGGAGACGCTGAGCTCTCCCGTCACTTGCGCTCTGAACTCCGACCCGATCGGAACTCGGAACCTTTACCTTTACTGACACAGTTCAGGTTTGCTCCCCTTTCTCTTTTCTTTTTTCATTTATTTAACTTCGAGTTAGTAGATTAGTACCATTAAGCATCGTCTCGAGTTTCAATTAATTGAACCACCATTAGGCTTCAGTTACTTGAAACATCGTTAATATCCCAGTATTGGGATTACCTCTCGACCTTTAATTAATTTACTGATCGTTTAGATTCCCCTAGTAAATTTATCCGGTATTTAGTTAAATAAGCGATTACTTGAGTTTAATTACTTGAGTTATCCCTCGAATTCAATTAATTGAATTTGATCTAGGATTCAAGTCACTTGAATTCAGTCCAGCCTTATAGGG
Organism: Campoletis sonorensis; assembly: GCA_013761285.1. Taxonomy (NCBI): domain Eukaryota; kingdom Metazoa; phylum Arthropoda; class Insecta; order Hymenoptera; family Ichneumonidae; genus Campoletis; species Campoletis sonorensis. The sequence goes on along the minus strand of JACEOJ010005803.1, from coordinate 13,980 downwards.
ACTCTCGTCCATTAGGATGGCGGATAGTAAGACTCCCCTTACCCCTAAGGATGACCTGGAAGAGGTCTTTACTGACGCAAGTCAGCAACCCTCTGACGATCCGTCAGCTTGTCCACCTCTTGGAATGCCGGGTTGCTCAGACTCAGCCCAGGCTGACCCAAGTAAGTTGGCCGTCCCACCACAGAAAAAGCGTGGGCGACCCAAAGGTAGTGTCAAGATGACCAAAGATACCCCTCAAGGTACCCATAGCGCCTTGAACCCGGATGATGATTTCGAATCCGATTCTACGGCGGCGTCACTGTCGTTACGGGGTCTTAACTTAGATCACCGACCCTCTGGTGGCTCCCATCCGGAAGCAACCAGTCACAGGGAATTGCGACTACCCCCTCGGTCATTTGAACCGTATTTGAATGCACCGAACAACCAGATGGGCCCTGGTCACCCAAGGCCACCGCCACCTCGTGGGTTTGCAGGACCCATGGGAGCTTCGGGTAATCCGGCTCCTTCTCGAGATCATCGAGAGGCTCGGGATTCGCCTGGTGCACGACGCTACCAAGTGCCCTTCGGTTCGCATGACTTTCATCTATCTGACGATGAACCTTATGCTCGAGACCCCTCTCGCCCACTCTCACCTCAGGCGTTATTGAATACCATGAAGAAATGGAACTTGAAATTCTCTGGGCGTCCTCATGAAGACGTAGAGAATTTCATAACTCGTATTGACGAAGGTCAAATGTTCCTGGTGATCCGGGAATCTGATCTGATCCGAGCCATCCCGTTTCTACTGGAAGGCCCAGCCCTCACCTGGTATCGTGGACATATCCACACGTTCACGAGCTGGGAAGTCACGAGGGATGCTCTCAGGGATCACTTTGCTGACCCTGATTATCAGATCGCTCTGAGGGAAGAAATCGCTCAGAGGACCCAGGATGAGAAGGAGTCCGTTCGTGATTACTTCTCAAGTATGCGTGGTTACTTTGCCCGTCTATCTCCAGGATGGACGGATTGGGAGCAAGTACACCAGACTCATCGTAAGATGTTGCCGGCATACCAGATTGGTATCCCTCTTCGGGATGGCCTCACCCTCGACCATTTAGAGATGGCTGCGTTGCGCCAAGAACGCATTTATTTACATGCTGCGGATCGTAGGCCACCCCCTAAGCCTGAGCACTCGGTGTGCCCAAGCCTGGCTTTCAAAAGCCCTACGACTTCGACGAAGTCACCCTTTAGGGGCAACTCGTATGATCGAAGGCCCTCGGCCCTTCGAGCCGCGAGGTCCGAGGAATCAAATGATGACCAAGACGACGAGCATAACCAATCGGCCGAATCCGACGATTGCGACCATTTGGAAGCCGTACGTCCCGATACCAAACCTCGTCAAAAGACGCGAAACCCTCGAGTTGCGAATAGCAACGCCGTGGCTAAGCCTACATGGCCAGCCGCCCTCGCACCAAGAGTATCTCGTGGCTCGGAACGGCGCAGTGATAAGCCACCGCCCAAGTCCCCACGATCGACGAGTCAAAGCCCTTCGCCTCGTCCAAAACCATCCTCTCGGGTTCGCTTCCAACCTCGTCCCCCAACGCCACCAGCGCAGGATGATGCCTCAGGCCCACAACCCACTCATACCAGGTTGGCTGTGGATACGCCTACACCAACCCGTCCTCAGAGCCCTCGGGAGAACCCCGAGTCCGCCTGCTGGAACTGTGGCCAATCAGGGCACCGGCATCGAGACTGCCCTGATCCTCGCAGAGTATTTTGCTTCCGCTGTCGATACTCGGGTGTCACGACTCAAACTTGCCCATTCTGTAATCCGGGAAACGAGAAATGAGGCGAGTAAGTCCGGTAGCTGCGCCTCTCCCTCGTTCTGTAAACCCGGATACGTCGGATGATGACTCATGTGTCGTGGAGTCGCGAAAAACCCTCGGGGAAGAGGTGATTCCCCCTGTGCAGCAAGCGCATGCGCCCTCTCACAGCAAAGTGAGCTCAGAGACCCTCTCGACACCGGAACCCGTGTCGTCCAGTGATGGTTTGAACCCTATCTCTGTTCATGACGTATCGACGTCCTTCTACGTTGATATCATCATCAACGGGTCGCGAATACGCGCTTTAATTGATTCTGGCGCTACCCGGTCATTTGCTGGTATAGCAGGAATGGAATTGTTCCGGAAATCGGAACTACCCTCGGTCGAGATACCCCCCAGGAGAGTCGTCCTTGCTGGAGGTCAGCTGGAGACCATCCGACACGTAACCTCCTGCTATGCAGAACTAGAAGGGAAGGTGACCCAATTGAATGCACTCCTCATGCCAACCCTCTCGGAAGACTTCATCCTTGGTATGGATTTTCTGATAAATGCTCAGATCGTCATCGACTTCTTTGGTCGGGCGTGGCATTATCGGAATAACCCGGAGGAACTCTTCTCCTTCACTCCGGTAGAACGAGCCACCCATATTATTGTCCTCAATGGACTTCGTACCCTCGAGAAATCCCAGGAGCAGAAGCTCAAAGGGTTTCTTGACAAAAATTTGCCGAAACCAGGGGACAAGCTCGGAGTTACGACTCTGACCTCTCATCATATTGATGTTGGCGATATCCCACCGATAAGGCAGCGACCCTACCATACCACCCCCGCCATACGCGAGATTATGTGCGCAGAAGTTGATTCTATGCTAGCCAATGAAGTCATTACCCCCTCGAAAAGTGATTGGTCCAGCCCGATCGTCATGGTGCGGAAGCCCAATGGCAAGTACCGGTTTTGCATTGATTTTAGGAAGGTCAATGCCGTCACCAAGAAGGACGCGTACCCTATCCCTAACATGACCGGAATTCTTGATGAGCTTCGTCAAGCCCATTATATAACCACCCTCGATTTGAGTCAGGCGTATTTTCAAATACCCCTGGACCCAAGATCGCAGGAAATCACAGCTTTTGTGGTACCCGGTCGTGGCTTGTATCACTTCCTCCGTATGCCTTATGGTCTTACGAATGCGCCTGCGACCTTCCAACGCCTTCTCGACAAGTTGGTCGGTCAAGATTTCTACCCTCGGGTATTCGTTTACCTGGACGATATCATCATCGTCTCTCGTTCCTTCGAAGAGCATTTACAACTTCTAGAGAACGTTTTGGATAGGATCAAACTGGCCGGTCTCGATATTAATCGAGACAAAAGCGAATTTTGTCGAACCCAAGTGAAATACCTTGGTTTCATCGTTGACAATGCCGGTCTTCAGGTCGATCCTGAAAAGGTAGAGCCGGTTCTTAAATATACAATACCAAAGAACGTAAAACAACTCAGACGTTTCTTAGGTATGGCATCGTGGTATAGGCGCTTCATACCACAATTCGCCACCCTCGCAGAACCCCTTAACGGACTACTGCGTAAGAACCAACCCTGGCAGTGGACAGAGAACGAACAATTCGCTTTCTCCGCCCTGCAGCTCGCACTTAGTACTTCTCCAGTTCTCGCCTGTCCTGACTTTGCCTTGCCATTTACGTTGCAAACGGATGCTAGCACAGTAGGACTCGGCGCCGTTCTCACTCAAGTCATTGACGGTGAGGAACGAGTCATTGCCTACGCAAGCCGTGGTCTAACCCCGGCGGAGAAGAAGTACACCACGACCGAGCTCGAGTGCTTAGCAGTGCTTTGGTCGATTACCAAGTTTCGCTGTTATCTCGAAGGCTACTCGTTTACGGTGATTACGGATCACAGTAGCCTTCGTTGGCTCCATAACCTCAGAAATCCTACGGGACGACTGGCAAGATGGGCCTTAGGACTTCTTGAGTACGATTTCAAGATAATCCACCGCAAAGGAGCATTGCATCATGTTCCGGATGCACTCTCGCGTTCACCTGATGGTGACAGCGCGGACATCGAAACCATCGAAAGGATGGTTGAGACGAAGGACCACTGGTACAAGAGGAGGTACCGGGGTGTCGAACGTGCTCCTGATCTATTTCCGGATTGGAAAATCGAAGGTGGACGTTTGTACACTCACCGCCCAGCGGATCTCGTTTCTATCGAAATGACGGATTTAAACGCTTGGAAGCTGGTCCTCCCTCGCGAGTTACGCGCGCAGGCCCTCACCCAATGCCACAACTACCCTCAAGCGGGCCATCTCGGTGTGGAGAAAACCTGCCACCGTCTTTACCTCTCGTATTACTGGCCTAATATGTTTCGGGATGTTGTGAGCTTCGTAAGACGCTGCCCCGAGTGTCAGAAATGTAAGGTCGAACAGAGCCTACCGGCTGGACCCATGGGAAGACGGGTACCCCAAGGTCCGTGGACGGTCGTGGCCGCTGACATTGTCGGTCCAGTGACTCCGAGTCGAGCGGGTCACTCGTATGTTCTCGTAATACAGGACCTTTTCACGAAATGGGTTGAAGTAGTCCCCCTGAGACGTGTCTCAGGCAAGATCATCCGTGATCACCTGGTGAATATCGTACTCAACCGGTGGGGAACCCCTCGCGTATTCTTCTCCGATAACGGAAGGGAATTCGTGAATAAGGACATCAAAGGGCTGATGTTAGAGGCTGGAATAGATCACCAGACTACCCCTCCCTACCACCCTCAGGGTAACCCGGTCGAACGGATCAACCGAGTCCTAAAAACAATGATTAGAGCTTTCCTGGCTGGTGATCATCGTTCCTGGGACGTCTACCTCTCGGAATTTCGATTCGCGTATAATACAGCTTACCATAGTTCCCTACAGACCACTCCCGCCTTCGCAAACTTCGGTCGTGAGCCGATATCGGCTAGATCCCTTCGCCGTGAGCTGGAAGGAGACGTGGAGATTGTTCCACAAGATCCCAAAGAGTGGGTTGCTAGGATGGGACGCTTAGACGTCCTTCGCCAAGCCCTCGCGCATGCCTTAAACGAAGCTTCAGATCGCCAAGCTCAGTATTATAACCTTCGGCATCGTGTACGTCGGTATGAACTGGGAGCTCTCGTACTGAAACGGAGTCATCCCCTTTCAAGTGCCGCAAAACAGTTTTCGGCTACCCTGGAACCTCCTTTTGAAGGTCCCTTCGTGATAACCAAAAGGTTATCACACTCTCGCTACGAAGTGACCAGCCTCAACGGCAAACCTTGTGGACAAGTGTCCATACAAGACCTGAAACCTTTTCATGATTAAGTTTATATTCTATGATTAAGTAATGTAGCTTAGCAGTTAAGTAACTTAGGTTAAGCAAACCCTCGCTACGGTGTAGTGCTATTGCCATGCCTCTCGTGATTTATGCACGTAGTTGTTTCTTTTATACTTTGCCTGAATTATTTCATTTTTGCTTGTGCACTGCTTTGCATGATATGCACCATTGCTTTCTTCCGCTTGTTCTAGGCTTACCACGCTTACCTTTTTTTTTTCTTTTGCACACGTTTTTCTTTTTCGTTGCTTCCTTGTTTTTTTTCCTTGCCCCTCCTCCGGCTAATGGAGTCAGTGAAGGAAACTGGAGCAGTGGACCTCGAGGAGGAGGTACCACGATCCCCTCCGGTCTCATACCAAGAGCCCGAACAGGGCGTGGTCCAGGACGAGGCGAACGTACAGGAATTGGTCCTGTATTCTCCCGACCAGCGCTTGGAACGACCCGACTCACCGGTGACCAACCAGGACAACGGCGATGACCAGCTGCGGTCACCACTGACGGGCGTCGACCGCTATGACGTGGCCTTGAGCCCCATAAGTTTCGTCTACTCGCCGGAAGGGTCTGGCTTAGTGGGATGGGATGACGGGCGGGCTACTGCGTCAACCCCCCCACCGTTCGCAACGGACGATCCGAGGATGACAGTGCCGAATCCCTACTGGGACCCCCTTCGGCCTTTCCTGAAGGCCATCTGGAGGTGCGAGAAGAAACACCCCGGCTACATCGCAGCTCTGAAGGCCACCTGCACCCAGGGACCGCCTCTGCAGTTTCTCGGAGACTACGACGTTCCAGACTTCCCCGCCTATACAGTTGGGGAAAATGATACGAGCTCGACATCCTCCTCGTCGTCATCTTCACCCTCGTCGTCATCTTCATCCTCGTCGTCATCCGCGTCATCATCACGCCCGGGTACGCCAACCCCCGTCGTGGATACGGGTAACCCGACGACCACGGAGGCAGGGACGCAGACCGAACCCGTGACGCCCCCACCGGCAGTGGAGACGAGGGAAGCCGAGACCCAGACGAACCCGGTCCGGACGAGGAACAAGAGAATCACGGTTCGACCAGACACCAAGGACCAGCAGTGCCAGACGGACACCCCGAAGAGGATCCCTTGGGTGGTGTTGACCCGATTAAGGACCGCACCAGCTCCCCCACCCCCGGTTCGGGTAACCGAAGTCTCGTCGGACCCGGAAGTGTTGGAGATCGACGTCTCACCCAGCGATCGCTCGCTTCTAGGGAGGATCTCAAGCCACTCGTCTTCCTCGCCACCACCTCCATCACCAGAAGAGGTTGGTGTCGCCCTGAGCCACCCGGTCTCGGAGCCCCCCCTCGCACCTACGCAAGTCGTAGAGGCGTCAGCCGACTCAAGCGATGCCGTTCACGGGTCACCGTTTGAGGTACAGCACCTCGAGAGCTTTCCCTCCCCGGCAGGCGCTTCACACGGCTACAGTGCCACCAACACGGCTGTGATAGCCGAGACATCTCGTCGGGTCAGGAGGATGGCCCGATGCTATAAGTGTCATGGGAAAGGGCACAGCTTTAATGAGTGTCCTAGTCAAACGAATCGGGACTTCTGCCACAAGTGTGGTCAGTGGGATGCGACGACTCAGACCTGCCCGAAGAGGACAACGCACCCGAACCACCTCCCAAGGCTAGGAAAGGCCCCCAGTGCTCCTCACCGACAAGATCGGCGTGACGACGAGATGACGTCGAAACATCGGCCCAAGGCCACCCCTCGTTCTGATAAGAACGCTCCGGTAGACGATCGAAACGGAGCCGGACGATACGCCCTCGCGGAACGACGACCTGTTCCCTCTGAGGACCCAAGGCCACCATCTCGGCCAGCGAATGGCCCGGCCCGTGACCATAGTCGACCGTATCCGGTTCTAGCGGATCGCCCTCGCCCACGAGGATTAGAATGGATGGGGTATGACGTCGTAGGCGATCCGATCCCACCGTTGGTGCCTACAAGCACCCCATCGGCGGGACATCCGGTTGGAGGACCTTCGACCGTCGACGCGATCGTCGCCCACCACCAACGCCAGCTGGACGAAGCGTTGGCGTGGCAGCGAATCGAGTGGGAGAGGTCGCACACATTGTGCCCTCGGGGAGACTTCGGTCCACCCCGTCATTGAAGACTTAAAGGAGTCCTCCGTGAATACCTCGAGTTACCATATTGTGACTTGGCTTATTTTTACCTTCTTTTCTGACCGCGTCTTATAAGTGCACACATGCTAGATTTTCTTTTGTTGTTGTTCATTCTGATCTTTTTTTTTGTTGACGCATAAGTGTCCGAGCGGGCCACAAGACTGTTTTTGGGTTGAACCCGTGCCATTTGTTTTTTTTTATAAGTGCCATAACTCGCCTTGTGCATACCTTTTTTGTTTTTTTTGGCATTGCATTTAATGTTTTTCATTTTTGTTGGCACTCCATTTTTCTATTAAGATAGCGGACGAGACACTGCCCCTCCTCTTATACTCGGTACACAAAATGCCCCTTTTAGTTTTGCCTTATTAATTGTTTTTGTTGTTGACAAAACACTTTAGAGTGAATAATATTGATTTAAGGAGGAGGCAGAGTTAATTAAAAAAAAAATTTTTATATATATATAGATACATATCTATTATTGTTAGATTTTTTTTTTTTTGTTTTGACAAAGTAGTCAGTGTCGCATACGCACTACTATTGTATTTTCAAGAAAGAAGACGAACACCATTTTTTTTTGTTGTTACTTTGCTTTGACATATGCCACTTGTGCATTATTCGTGCTTAATACGCTTTATTAAATCATACGCTTCTTGACGCATGGTAGTTTTGCTTTACTTGACCTAACCCTCCCTCGCTCCCGGCTAACGCAATCCGGTAGAGTGTGAATCTCGACCTCAGGTCGTGGGTTCGAATTTTTCAGTCTCTATTTCAGGCTCATCTACCCACATAGGGACAACAAGGATGCATTACCTGGACCCGGATACGAACAGCACGGAAGATGGACAACGAAGACCAATACGTACAGTCAAGGGAAGGGGGTGTGACGCGGATCTCCACGGCGATCCCGTCTATGCAGCAGAAGCGTGAGTAGAGGCCCGAAAAACCATAATTCCATTCCTATTTTCCTTTGATACGCTTTAGGTTATTGAACGACACTCTCGAACTCTTTAGAGTTTGTGATTTGAAGTTAAATCTCTCGCCATATGGTGTTATTCGGGTTTCGTTTATCTTTAAGTTTTATTTTGAGTCGCGTTCGGTTAGCATTGAAACGAAGTGGAGAATATAACCGAAATATTACCGTGTTACCCTTCAATTTTCAATGCTATCTGTTTACCTGTTCGGGAATAGTAAAAATCTAGCTGAGATGCTAGTGCTCCATTTAGAGGATGTTAAATTCGACGGGAGTTCCGTTTATGTTTTTAGTTGGGAGGCTGCGGGGTTGGATAACAGCCATCACTGCCCCCAGGTACCCGTGGCTGAATTTTAATGGTTATGTTTGGGTTTTTGAGTTTCGTTTGCCCCGATAATTTAACATCCCGGAGAGGCTGCCCGTACAGTAAAACCCTCGTATTTTCTTTTAGAAAATATCGTTTTATCGGGTTAAGAATTTGGAAAACCAGTTTCTGGGTTTTCTATCATGTTTGAATTTCGCGCCGAGTCAAGCTCGCTGTTCGCGATACTTGGCGTCCTCGCGGTGAGCCTCTCGCGCACCGTGTCTACCCCCTCCACGTTCCGGCGGAGCCGGCCGGCACGTGAGCGCGAGAGCGGCCCACCGAACAGTTGCTGCCAGGACCTGCTAGAGAGACACCGCGTTTGCTCGTCGCTCTGGATACGTAAGTAGGGCCATAGCACTGGGACAAGGGATTGCGCGTCGCTCAGACCCTCGCGGCGGCCATCTTGGCTACGCCGTGCACGTGGCTGGAAATTAGCCCGTGGGCAACTCTCGCCTTTTCAGGTGTACGATAAATCTCGCGATTATTTAATAATCGTGTAAATGATTAGATTTAATCGTTTTAGATATAATAATACGTTTAGAAACCGCATAATACGACCCTCGCGATTATTTAATAATCGCGTAAATGAATAAGATTGGTTCATTTTTATAATAGGTTTCTACTACGAGTAAGACAACTCTCGTGATTATTTAATAATCGTGTAAAGGATTAATTATCCTGATTTAAATTATTTTCTATTTAATAATAAGGTTATGACGCGTCAAGCGACTCTCGCGATTATTTATTAATCGTGCAGCCAGTCAGGATTTATTTATCCTGAAGTTAATGTTAAGATTGTATTACGCGTAACGCGGAGAAATTAGTTTTCTCCTCCTCGGCCTCGTGCTGTCGCTCGCCAAAATGGCGGTCTCGTTCTCTCTCACGTATGAGAGGAACGTTTTCGGGGCTTCACTATCGTTCGTGAATAAGATGCCCTCCTCGAGGAAATATCCTCGCGCTCGGTGCCATTATGCCCGAATCTCGCGATTCGCGTAATAATTATTTCCTCTCCCTCACCTCTTGGGCCTCTACTCTATAATTAATAAATCTTAAAATAATATTAACAATTAAGGCTTAAGAAAATGTCCTTCTTTTGATGTCGTATTACTTGGTCATGTTACTTGCTATTACACCACCTGTCATCGCTTTGCTGGTTCGATCCATATTTAATTACTTTATTTTGTATTACCAATATTGACAATTTACCCATGTACTGATTTTTATTTTCAATAGTGAACCAAGTTAAGAAAGCCCAACAATTTATAGTGTTTGTGATTTATTTACGCTGTACCCAATTTCTTCCATCCGAGCCCGAGACCTCGCCCTCTCTACATAACCTACACACTGAGCAACCCCGGAGCTTTCCGTAACCTTTTCCTCAAAAACCGAGTCTCTCCATGTTAGACGCCAGCTTTAGCTTAAGTTACGCTCCGTTTCAGTTTTCGGTTTCCTTTTTTGAATTTAGTTTTAAGTTAGCTTTGGATTAATCTCGCGTTTGTTGGTGTCGCGTTATAAAACCAACTGGCGCCCAACACTGGCACTAACACCGCCGACGGCGCGTTGGAGAGGTCGGATTTTTGGGGAAAGCTGGCCGAAGGTGACGGTATATTCGCCCAGTGCGAAAATGTCACGTCACAATGGACATGTTCCTATATGTAAATGCTAAATTTATATACGTTGAAAGACACGTGAGGTCTCAACTTAAAACACTTTATAGAGATGTTGTTACACCATTGTAAAGTTGAAAAAGAAGTACTAAAAAATAATCTAGCGATAGCATCGATACTACCGGATGAATTCGCGTACCGTTTCATGAAAGGTCCTGGATTCATGGCAGTTTTGGCAGGAGAGGTTATACATATCGTACAATGCGTACCAGTTGAGATAAAAGTCCAACATGCGGAAGAATGTTTTGATAGAATCCCGATTTTAAGAGGAAACCAAAGTTTTTTTCTGACACCCAAAACGCACATTATTACAAATCATGCTACACAGATCCCCTGTAATTCACCACTACTTCAATACTACCGGCTGGGCAGTACTTGGTATAAATTGATGCCGAGACCGATTGAGGCTCTCCCACCAATAAGCCTAAAGCCCGATACGCAGATGACTTGGACATATTCAAACCCAACTCATTTGGCAACCAGCGGTATTTATACAGAGGACGATCTGGATATGATGCGCAACAGGATCATGTTTGCAATGGAGCAAAAAGCTGTCTTGGAAAACGTCGCCCAGAAAATCACTAAGGGGTCAAATGGAAACACCCCGTCCATATACAATTTATTGGACGAGGAATCATTGGAAAAACTTGCAGAAAATGCATGGGATAAGACTTGGGGACGATTCGTAAAGTTTGGTACAATCAGTGCAGGATTTTTCGGAATCTTTGTCCTATTAAAGATTTGCAAACTCATCGTTGACACCGTCGTGCATGGATACACACTTCACACCGTCTATGGTTGGTCAATACAACTGATTGGTGCACTGTGGGATTCCATCACTCATTTACTTCTACACCTCGCGAAGAAAAGAGATGAAGGACAATCGACAGAAGAAATACACCCAGCAAGCAAATCTGAAGACAGGGAATTAAACCAAGCGACATCGACACAAACAAATAAAATTTATCCTGACTTGGAAAATACAAACAACCAAGTCGAAACCAAAAGAGTTTTTGTAAATTGAAACTCATATAAAAAATTAAAAACATTAACCCTGCTGCCAAAACAACAATACCACTACTGAAGCCAAGATGACCACATTCCATCAATTCAATCGAGAAGAAGAGGACCAATGGAAGAAGAAGACAACATGGGGTTCGGAATAACATAAAAATAAAAATAAACTAAAATAAATTAAAAAAAAAAAGAAAAAAAAAAAGTTAGACAAAGAAAATGTAGAAAAAACAAAAAAATATATATAAAGTTAATAAGTTACTATATATTGTCATAGAAGACTAAGCAATGTTTCAGCTCGTCGTTCTCGTTCACTTCGTCTCACTCGTACTTCCGTCTACGTAGGGGGGTGTGACGTCCGTCTGAATTAATAATCAATCAAATTCTATCCGTTTAGAAAATACTTCAAGTAAATAATATCATGTATTTAAACTACAAGATAACCTTTTCATACACATACAAGTCTAGACGCAAGTCTCCGATACTTGAGAGGCCAGAGGAAAACGTCACGTGATAAGTGAAAACTCACGGACCCATTCCTAAGAAAAACTATAAAAATCTATAGACCGACTTGGGTCAGCGCATATATCATTATCTTAGATTTCAGACCGAACGAATTTCAAAGATGCATGTGGGAAAAATAAACATAAATTAGAGCGGCTTGGGCCAGGCGAAGTATCGCCAGATGTTAAGTGGACCACCCGAGTACGATAAGAAAAAGAAACGCTTTTCAAACAGAAAACATAAAAATCTGCAAGAGCCCTTGAAAATAAACACGAACTCCGAGATTAGGAAAAGACCGAAACTGCGTTTCGTCTTTCAAGATAAAATTACCAAATACAGCTGCAACTTTCCATGAGAACAGAGAATTCTCAAAATAATTTATTTCAATGATTACAAACTACACAAAATTATTTATCATTCGAAAACTCGATAAACAATAAAATAAACAATGAACAAATAATATACGAATTATAACCGAACAATTATAATGAAACACATTAGAAAACTTGAACAAGTAATTGATTGAATTAAAATAATAACGCAAATGTTAAATTGATAAACTCAGTAATAACAATTAAAATAACATTCTTGATAAACGAATAAAATAAAAACAAACGACACATATAAATAAAATGAGAATACACGATAAAATAAAATAAGAATAAATAAAAGATGAACAATAAATTAACACGAACGAGAATAGAACGAGAAGAACAAAAAATATCGAATATAGAATATAGATATATAATCTATGCATAAGAATGTGGAGGGAAGAACGGGCCTTCCCGAAGCAACACTATTCGTCGTCGGGGAGGAAAAGAAATCCACCCACGCACCCTAAGAAAAGGAAAACCATGTGGAAGGGATGGTGCGGTCCCGAAGCATTGGGTCCTTAGTCTAAGATAAGGAAAAACCAAGGCCTTGACGAAATGTCATTGGCGTTGATATTTCCTGCCCTCAAAATTAGGGAAACGCCTAGAAATTAAGTTTTAAATACCACTGCGAAGGAAAAATCAGTCAGTTGCAAGGAAAGAGGATCGAGAGTTGTACGAGAATAAAATCTTGAAATATCAAAAAATACATATCGTAAAGTAAGTCCCAAAGGAAGGACAAAGTGAAAAACAAAAATAAATAACGTAAAATCAAGTAAAGGAAAGTGAAACAAAGAGAGGATCTCCAACCACCAGTTGACTGATTTCATCTTCATCAATTTCAAGTAAGTAACACACTGTATTTGTAATTGCACGAAATAATTTGTCAAAATATATTTTTATTAATTTGTTAACTCAAATAAGTCTTGAAAGTTAATCTCCAAATCAAAGATCCCCGTCCAGTCTAGTAACCGAGAGGTTAGGGCAAAAAGGGGGAATGAGCTAAAATCTTTTCGTTGTGATTGGAATAAGATTAATATCACGGGAAAGTTTAAAAGCAAGACGTTCCGACGTCACACTGATTACAAATCTGCACACAAAATTTAGAAATTCAAGATGGCGGATCCAATATGGCGGACTACAAATGCAAAAATTGTTGGAAGAAAGCAAAACATGGTACTCGGGGGTTTTCGGGGTCGCTGATCACAAATCTGCACCCGAAATTTCGAAATTCAAGATGGCGGATACAATATGGCGAACAATAACTGCGAAAATCGTTTAAGAAAAGCGAAAGTTGGTACGCGGGGGTTTCCGGGTTCACCGATTAAAAATCTGCATCCAAAATTTCGAAATTCAAAATGGCGGACCATAAATTCAAAAGTTTTTTGATGGAAGCGAAAGTTGGTACTCGGGGGTTTCAGGGGTCGCTGATTACAAATCTACTATCAAAATGTGGAAACTCAAGATGGCGGATACTATATGGCGAGCGATAACTGCGAAATTCGTTTGATATGAAAGCAAAAGTTGGTACTCGGGGGATTCGGGGTCGCCGAATACAAATCTGCACCCAAAATTTCGGAATTCAAAATGGCAGATCCAATGTGGCAGACCATAAATGCAAAAATTTATTGAGGAAAGTGAAAGGTTCAGAAAAAAGAAATGATATCCGGGCAAAGAATCCCCTCGACGGGGAAAAAAACCTTGGACAAGTACATTTGTTGACCCCCGTTTCCATTTGTTTTCACAAAAAAAAACCACCCAAAAAAGTACAAAATTCTCAAAAAATTGGCAAGATCGAAAAT
>JACEOJ010005799.1:24638-106848 GCA_013761285.1 Campoletis sonorensis | reverse complement strand
AAAAAAAACAAAGATCGTTCATTAACAATCGCAGACGCGATACAAGAAATTTCAGACTCATGCAGAGAAATCTTTGGTCGCGTTTTCCAAAGATGCAAAGAATTTCAAAGTCATATCCCGAGACACACATCGATAAAAAGATTGGGTCGTGAATTAAGGTAGATTTTGATGAACCACGTGGGACAGTTCAATGTTGAGCCATGTCTCGTGCACCGTGTAATGTTTATTACGAGGATATACTTTTATATGCACATGACCCACATAAGAATAAAATGTCACTTTAATTCGTGTATGTCGTCGTACCTCGTCCATATTCTGAAGTTATAATCCTCGATGGTTTCAGATCGCATAGGGGCATTCAGAAATATGTATTTTCAATAATGAAAAACAAAAGGGCGTTATAATGTAATGATTAAAAGGGGTTCAGTCCCATAAGTTACGCCCATTTGTTCCTCGGCAGACGAATATAATCGTAGACGATTTGAATAGCTATAATGCCTGTATATTCGCATTGTAGGGGAGAGCGTTAGGTTTAGAGGAGGTCGTCGACGACACAATTCTGCGGGCGAGTTTGCACGAGCACGCAATATTCAAAGCGGTAACGTTACTGGCAAACTCTCGCCCTCTCTCTCTCTCTTTCGTTCTCATCCACTCGGCAATCGTCTCTTTCTCTCCCTCTCTCTCCCTCTCTCTCGGTCCCGCGACCTCATACATCGAGCTCAGAATTGCACTCCGTGGAAATGCAATACTCGGGTGGTAGAGCGCATACACGAGCGAGCTATCGGCACAGCCCACGGCGAATAAGGGCCACGAGACTGTGTGAGAGCGGCCCAAGCTCAACGGGCCAAAGGGGGTTAATCCATTAGCGACTAGAAACCAATGGGGAAAGAGGTTTGAGAAGCAAGATGTGTATATATATATAGTAATACGGTACTTTCATATACACGAACTGAGCGAGAAAGACAGAAAAGGGAATCACAAACGTCAAAGTGTTACATAGTGTATCATAAAATTCACACGCGAAAAGAGGAGAGCGAGAGTTCTCAGCAGTGTAACAGACTCACGGTAAATGTGTAATTTCTGCAAGCACTGCATTATTTTTGTAATATGTCATTGATCACCTTATAACGTAAGTGAACAAAGGGAAGTCTTATAATAATTCGGAACCAACGACCGCACTCAAACGTGAATTTCTCATGAAATATAACTTACAGATTTTATTAAATTCACAAAACATTGAAACTTTTCCTGATTAATTAGTAACGCCAAATTTAACGTGAGAATGAGGCTCGCAGACAAGACTCAAGCCGAGGAGGCAGCTTTCGTACTTAAAACTCGGAGAATACTGAGATTCGGAGATAATCTTATCGTTCGGAGCGAATATATGTAAATTAGATGGAGAACAAGAGAGGAAAAAGTATTCTAGTAAACCATGAGGATTGGTGCGGAGGAGAAGTTACCAGGGGCTTTCTCGTGAGAAAACGCCACGTAATATCCTCGCCGCGCATATCATTTCAACGAGAAAATAGATAAATATAATGAAAGTGGAGTAAAATGAGCAAGAAAATCATACGGCCAAGTTTTATTGAAGGAACAATGACGCTAAGTGGAAGTAATAAATAATGAATTCTTGACATATTGTACTCGACGACTGCTCGTGGGCAGGGATTTGTGTGGTTCCCTCGTGTGTTCACGAGACAGACGATAATTGATGTATGAATCGTTTGAGGATAAATGTCTAATATATACTCTCGAGATATCTTATTCGCTAACTATATCGTGCATTGTTAAAGACAAATTGATATGTTCTTTATGACTTTACGGTAGTCGTGGTTTTCATTGACGATGATAGCTTAAGAATTTCGGGTTGCTTGATGAATTACACTTTTTTTAATTCAATTTACAACAAAATTAACAGGAATCTGGAGGTTAATATTCTCGCCATAAAGTTTTCCAACGAATTTTTAAACAAATTGAACGTTTCAGGGCACAATTATAAAACCACGTGCAAAATTTCAAAAGACTGTGCAGTTTCACACGCGATTTTATGGAGAGCAGTAGAAAAGAAGTTGACATTTCACGAAAAAACGCTAAAACCGTTTTACAGATTTTAATTTTTTTCCCCCTCAGTTAAAGGAGAACATATGGTGAAGATTGTTTGCAAATATCAAGAATTTCGATCGTTCAGTATCGAAGATATACGACGATATAAAGATTTCAGAAACTTTTAACTTCTTATAAAGAAGTCCATCAGATTTCGCAAACTCTAAACTTCATATTAGACATTGCTGTCGAAAGTTTATATGTTTTTTTGCTATTAACATAATAAAATTATTATGCGTTACGTTGAAAAGTGACGATGAATACAAAATTTTCGTTACACGACATTTTTCAAAAGCAGACTCGAATATTGAATAAATAATTATACAAATCCAATCAAACGATTCTCCATAAATTTGTACCAAAAAAATGAATTTCCATGATTTGAAAACGATATTTTTGGCTCCATGATATTTTGCTTAGGATTTCCCAGTCGGAAAGTACGGTTTAGGATATTCACAGTTTTGCGGAAGGGCACGTCGTGCTTTTTTTTTTTGCCGTATTCTGAACAGTGCACGCGAGGGAGTAATAAGAGCAGCAAAAGCATACGAACTCGTTGTCCGGCCACAGGTGGAGAGAATAAAGCAAAGAGGGTGAAAGTCGCTCAGCCACTCAACAGACTCTAAATATATGTATACAGGAAATTTCATGCGACCTGAGAAGAATTTTAGGCAAAAGATTTCTTCGCTCCCGTATTCAGGGAAGCAAATGTTATTTAAAAAAAAAAAGTAATTAAAAATATAGACGTCAAGGGCAAGACGAAAGATAAAACACAGGCAAAAGGGACGATTCATAAAAAAAAAAGAAAAACAAATAACGAGAGAAAGAGGAAGCATAAGGAAAAACAAAAAGAAGCAGAAAGAGCATGTCGTAAGCGAAACTCAAGGAATAAAAGACAAGGTGAATCTCATGATTCTGCATTTTACATTGAGTCGTTAAAACTTTTTGTGTCTTTTCTGTCTCAGTCTCTAAGGGTTTCCATCTTTTAATAACAAATTAATATGTTAATAGCTTTTCCCTTTTTTCAAATTTTACTTGCACATCCTTGTATTTCGATAAACACGGAATATACGGGCGTAGAATCGCGACAAAGAATAGTTCGCGAAAAAGATGATAATCTACAGTATTTACATTATTTTTTAATGAAAACAAAAAAAAAAAGAATTAAATATTAATAATCATGGCAAAAAAATCAACGTGAGTCTCAGCTAAGCACTCGAGACGCGGGAAATGAAATGTCGAGAAAGTGTGAGGAAATATATAGAAGCCTGAAACAACGACGACGAAACAAATCTAAAAGCAAGCAACGTTCCGCAAAAGCTCTGTTGAACTTTCACCCTGTCCATTCCATTTTCACGCCGGTGACGATATAAAATTTCGCGGAAGCGTCGTTTTAAAGTTTACGAGAATACCGAGAGCGGCCCCGAACAGCATTAAGTCAAACTGACGTACCCTTGGAGCTTTTGTTACCCGTGATAATTTTCTTAAAACTTTGCTCTTCTTGCAAATGGTGTGGTATCTCCTGAGATTTTAACGCTTTCCCGCATCCAGCTATTCTTTTGATTAACATCGTAAAGCAACCACTGTCAAAAGCACTATTTGATAAGCCTGGTTTCGATGAAAATTCATGCAAAATTTCATTCATTATCATATCTTGAAATATTATTTATTTAGGGATAACCTTTTTAATGTTCTAAATAAATATGATTGATTATAAAATAGTCAAAGCTATAGCATCCCGTTCATGACTTTTGTATATTTTGCAATAATAATGTAAAAACGAACATGAGAAATTCAACCCACCGCAATGAATCCCAAGGGATCGTAAATAGTCAAAATCACAATAAATACAAGTTTTTGAACTTTTTATTCGTTCAAACTGAAAAAATTGAGAAATATTTCGATATTATACCAAAAGCAGTTTTAGAACAGAGGATTTTTTATTTTATTGGACACACTTTTATTCAGACGTCCACAATTTTAATCATTGTAATCGATAGTTTGTGAAATCCTTCGTTCAAATATTGCTTTTATTGATTTACCCCATGATTCTTGATATTTTCTCATTTTTGACAACCAAAATCCGGTTGGTTATGATCCTATTATTTCAACGTATAATATTACGAAAGAAAATCGTACAATTCTCTCAAGAATCTACAATATAAACTACTTAATCAATTGGTAAATATAAAACTATCATAAAAGAAAAAAAAAATGGAAAAGACACAGTTACTTTTTATCTCTAGCAGACATGGCTCCTTAATTCGAGCAACTAAATTGAATCTGAGCTTCGAAGAAACCTTACTATATACTGAATCCATTGAGGCTTAGTAATCTCGAGTGTATATACTCTTTTGCTATTATTGGAAGACGAAATCTTGACGACAGTTGAAGCATACTTGACACAGGATTGCTCGTGATCGAGTGAATTCTGTTTGTCCAATGGATCTCTATTTTACTTGAGCCACTGAAATTCCAGCGTTCAATATATATCGTCAAATATATACGAGATCGTTATTTCTCAAACAAAAGCCTCGATGACGGTCAAACTCGAGGAGTTACAGTTAAGTAAATCAAATTGTACTCGAATCTACGTTCAATAATGGGTCGATAGAGACATAAAAATATCGTCTCTTATAAGATCTAGAGAGAACGATGGTAAACTTTATTACGAAACCAATGTCAAACGTCAGAATCTCATGGTTTGGCTCCCTCTCTGCAGACAATTCGAAACTTCTCAATTGGTATTTCCCATACGTTCATCGCGAGGCAGCATCAATATGGATATTAGACAAAATCCGTATGCCTACACACGTACCATTTCGAGGCGCCCCCGCACCTCATTTTGCAGTCGGTCGTATTTCTCGTCAACGTTCATGCGTCACGATATTTCCCTCTTTTCCTCTCTCTTTCTCTTTCTCATTTGCTTCATTGAAACGAATTTGGCTGAGGGTCTCTAAAGGGATCAGAATTTAAACGCGCGATGTCGTAAGTGGAAGCAACGGATTTCATTCTGAAAAGCTAGGTCATACATCGGGGATCGAGTGGAAACCCTGTTTTTTGTTTGTTTGTTTTTTCTTTGTCTTACAAGGTCCCATAGCAAAAGCTATCGATTCAATATATTTTGCCTCATACTCTCATTCCGAATCCGCGATATAATGAAAATTGATGGAAAATATTTACGATTACAATTTCCATAAGTATCGTAGGCTTCGGCAACGAAATATTATTGTACGATACACTCTACAACGATAGTAATCGAACCTGCATTGAGATTTGGCCTAATCTATTGGCCAGGAGTTCCACACATTTTACCCTCGTTGCATGAAATGTTGACGATTACACGTCACTGAATAACCGCAAATTACTCGCGAACAACGGGCTCAATTAATGAAGGTAATTTCGAAAACCGATATGAGGGAGTTCCACTTCACGAACGAACGATTTTACGGTACATGCTGTTGCGGCGATGCTACAATTCACCGGTTACTAAATATTCGTATAAACTATAACGATCATATTTAGAAAACTGTTGATGTTCTAGAAAACATATGATAATCTATCTTTCCAACAAAATTTCTTCATAACCATAGTCCGTAAATAATTATTTCCAGACCGTTTGATTTCAACAGCTATTAACTATTTTGTATGGAGTTTTAGACATTTCGTTTACAGAGAAAAAAAAACCCAAAAGAACAAAGTAAAACAAACATTTCCTCAAAAGCGCCGGGTAGAAACACAAAATTTATAGAATTTTCTATATTTTTTGAGTTGTTAGAAAAACTGCAGCGTATGTGCACAATACTGCACTCAAAATAAATGAAATTACTCGACGAATGAACTGCTAGAAAGAGCCGCTTTATCATCGACATTTGCGATGCGACCTGCCGAAGAACGAAACATTGATTTACATCCTTTTCGGTACGAAGTGCTGTCAGTTTCAACGCCTAAATCTTATTAGCCAAAATTTAACATAAACGTAGTTTAGAATAATTAGTAGTGTTGTCCGATTTTCCTTTTTTCTATTCGTAATCGAAATTACCGGCAGCCCGAGTCAAATGTCAATTTTTCGTACTTTCCGATGAAATCAAATTCGTTATCTTTGATGCTTTCAATGATTAAAATTTACGATTAAAAGTTTTTCAACATTTTCTTGCATTTTTGTAAAGTCCTATCGTCTCTGATGGAGATTTATTCAAAACAAACTGGTAAATTCCAAATATGCTGCACTCCCTCTTCCTTCAATGCTTTAGAAGCGATGCGTTATACTCGACCAGGATTATATTTCAACAGTGACTGTCACACGTTAACTCTATGCGCAAGGACCCCTTACATGGAATTTTAATGCTGAGAAGGAACTTCAAAGCTTCACGGAAAACCGAATTTTGTTGAAACTACAAATATTTCATCGCATGCAACAGAATTATTTGCGGATATTAAGCAAAAATTTTTCATTTCAAACCAAACCCGGGTTTCCATGTTTGATGGAAGGTGATTCGTCGAAATTCTGAACCAGAATTATTAGGAATGTTTTCAAATAAAAAAAATATATATATGTATAAAAACTAATTGGCGTGAAATTTCGGAATAATTGATCATCAAAGCTTTTTTTATGTCGAGGTTGTCTGTGAACATTATATTTCGCAAAATGGTAGTTGAAAAGTTTATTATTTGCTAGCATTGGATTAAATTTTGCGATACGAATTTTTATTTGACGATGTGAATTTAAATTTTGCGGTCTAGCTAACATGCTCGTGGTCTTTGAGGATTAAACAGGAAACCTCGCTCTCTCGCTTGATACTTTTCTCTTTCTCCCTTGCTCTCTGTCACCGCAGAGTCACCGAGACTCTAGTTCTCGTTTGTACGAGCGTACTAACGAGATTTCCTGTTGCTCTACGACGTGGCATACAAAGTTGCAGTCGTCTATGCTGTGACGGATTATTGGAGCGCGAGTAATTTCAAGAGCCTTTACGATTTGTGCGCACAGGGCTTGTTCACATGTTCCAACAGCTTCGAGAGTATATTTGTTTATCGATATAACTCATTACGCTCTAATGTCAAAGATATTTTAGCAAGAAATATTTCCTGAGAAAACATCCGAGCAAATATGCTTTCAGGCGTTCCAGCATAATTTTACAATTTAAGTTAATTCTTCATCGCTGTGTACACGCAACGTCGGAGCAAATAAGCCCAATAATTAAAATTTTATGATAGAAAATGCTCCCTACGAACGAAGAACTAAGGTCGTGAGTATTTCGAAGGATTTACTCTCATATTTAATAGAAACATCGCACTACTTCGTCGTCAACCAGTGTAGGAAATTCACATCAAATGTAAATGTAATTTTTTTCAAGCCTCGATTGAAGATGATAAGTCTTTCTAATGAATTTCCTTCTCAAAAACAAAGTATTAACCGCGATTTTTTTCCTTTCGCGGGGATTATTTTAATATTTAAAGAATAAAGTACGTGCAATTCGAGATGGATTCACCATTACGCTTATAGAGTAATTAATCCCTGTCCATTAGCACCCTCGCTTTGAAGCTCTCGACAGAATGAATTAATGATTCCGCGATACATAGATTCGTATGCACGCAACGTCAAAAGAATGTGCGTGTAGCAAAACGTCACACGCACATAACCACCCGAAAATTATTTATTGGGTGCAACGCACGTTCGTCATCTGCTTTTGTGTTGAGCAGCAGGCGACTATGTGCAATCTCGCCGCCCTCTTTAGAAAGTCATAACGTAGGGATTTGCCAGTAGGCTCTCTCTTCAGCCGCAGTTTGCCTCGGCTACATGTGCATAGCAAACCATTCCAGAAATGAATATGACGGACATGTCACACGACTCTATACGTACGTATGTGTAGCAGACATTTTGCATGCTCGGACCCTCATAATCCATGTGTCGTCCAGTTTTGCACTCTGAATATAATGCTTAATTTTTCACTGTCTAGAAATTGTGATCAGACATTTCTCAAGCGAAGGGGTAAAAATTCATTTAAAACAAAACAACTGAAAAAATATCGTCAACAATCAGCTGGTGTTTGGCTGCAGTAGGAACCACGAAAGTTACAAAAAAACGACATTTCGTTTGAACAAGTTTGATCGATTGAATTGTTTCGATTTTTTTGAAATTGCGTTCTAACTGTTTTCCGATAGTTCGACAAACTGTCAGTGGACCATGATTGCTAAGAATTGAGACGTATTTTTTGTTGTTGTAACTATTATTTTGGTAGCGCGAATGGTTGATCATTTTTCTAACATTCTAATGACCAAAAATTAGTCCATGTGTCGTCCAGTTCTGCACTCTGAATATAATGCTCAATTTTTCACCGTCTAGAAATTGTAATCAGAAATTTCTCAAGCGACGGTGTAGAAATTCATTAAAAAAAAAACAACTGAAAAAATTACGACAACAATCAGCTGGTACTTGGCTCCAGGAACCACGAACGTTACAAATAAACGACATTTTGTTTGAACAAGTTTGATCGATTGAATTGGTTCGATTTTTTTGAAATTGCGTTCTAACTGTTTTCCGATAGTTCGACAAACTGTCAGTGGACCATAATTGAGACGTATTTTTTGTTGTTGTAACGATTACTTTGGTAGCGCGAATAGTTGATCATTTTTCTAACATTCTAATGACCAAAAATTAGTCCTTTCCGCATCGATATAAGTTGAAAATCCATAAAAATGAAAGAAAAAGTGCATAGCCATTATTTTTCAAATGCACAAAAGCCGGATATGAATAAATGAATCGAATTTCGTAAATTTTTCGACAGTAGTCTTTGTTAAAAACAAAAAACAAAAAAACAATTCATTTCTCGTTTTTCCAAACGTCGAATTAAGATTCGTAATGATTAGTGATTCCGCGAAGCCTTGAATAAAAGAAATGTTTTAAATATTTTTAATGCTGCACCTAAATTGCACCTAAATTGTTTTTCCAAAATAATGTCAAACCGTTGATTGGCCTGTACCGGAAAGTTGAACTGTCTTGAACGCCTTCGTCAAATAAAATGTGGCAAAAGACACAAAACCCGATATCTCAGCGACGTTGATGGGAAAACGGATGAGAATGAAAAGGTTGCGAGAAAGAAACGTGGACAAGTTTCCTGGACAAGCCAAGACGAACGTATATATAAGCGGTACAATACAGCAGTGAGAAAAAAAACACACATACAAAAAAAAGCAAAGGAAGAAACGAAGAGCAGTGAGAGGACAAAAGAGGTGTAGAAGCTTCGGGTATATCGCGCCTCAAAGCTCGCTCTCGTAAGTTGGCTTTATTCGTGCCAATAGTCGTCTGTGCGAAAGTGCCTATTCCCCTTTACCCCATTGGCATGGCTAGCACAACATTAAACTATTCTCCTTGAACGCCCTCTCATCTCGCACCCCATACACACACATTTATACAGACATAGTAATAACGTTCATTCCACAAAAAGGCGTAACAAACAATAATTTATAAAATAAAAAGTTATCAAGTTTACGTTCATGTACACGGAAAAAAAGAAACAGTTTGAAATGCAGTGGTACACAGTTCCCATTGGACTCGAGCGATTGCACAGCGATATTTACTGAAGCAGAGTGCTCAAATTAAGTGTAGTACAAAGTCATTTCAACAGTTCGATGATCATTTTTACTGAAAACACCGATTTATTCACCGTGCCATACTGTAAATAAACCAGTGTAACTGTAGAAATCACAGAATGCACAGATAATGTCACGAACTGTCGGAAGAAGAGTAAAACTGTACCGTGCCACACTGTAAAATAGAATGAATGACTCTGTACTCAATGCAGTGTACACTGTAATATTGGCAGTGGCGTACAGTATGAAAATCAGTGGAATCATGTGAATTTGACAGTTGAACTAGAAACATTTTTCGTGTTGACAGTACCGAACTGTGAACAAGGCGGTGTAACTGTGAAAACGTCAGTTTGCACAGGAAAATGAATCAATTTTGTAAGACAGAATTTACATTACTGAGTTTTACTGTAAAATTAAATGTGGTACCCTGTTTTATTTACGATTTATACTGTGATATTAACTGTTTCTTTCTTTTCGCGTACGTGATTTTTTCATCGTCCACTATTTTTCTACGAAGTCTCTGTTGGTTCGTTACGTTGGCTCGGCAAAAATCACCAAAGAATAAGGGACCCCAAGGGAAATGTCGACGAATTTGAGTCCATTCGGTTTTATGAACATGTACGAGTTTCTATACATTTGTATATCTACGTTTACGTAACTAGAAGACATGCAGCATCGAAATAAACAATGAAAGATCCAGAACAAAGAACTTTCATCAGTGTTATCCTCTTCAAGGGATGAATAGTTGTTGAAACAATATATTTTTTTCATTAATATGCCAAAAAAACATGAGAAAATGTAACTAAAAACTGGAATGAAAAAAAAGTATAGTGATGATTAAATGAAATAACTAACCTGTGCATCTGCAAGGATGCGACGCATTAAGGCCAAGGTGGGGTGCGTTGCAGCTCCATCCTCGATGCCAAGCCCTTCACCCTCTTTGTTCAAGCTACTCAAGCTTTTCAGAGCTAAAACAAAGAGATTGAAAAAAAAAATGACAATTAATTATAAGGGCTACGAGGTTCAGTGCAGGAATGGAAGACGTCGAGATTCCAGGAACGAAAACTGTTACATTGTTCTTTATTATTATTTTTTTACGATGGATTATTATTGGGCCACGACAGTTCCAGGCTTTCGTTATTTTAGTGTAATCAATATAGTAAAAGAAAAGAAAAGAACAGAGAAAGCTTTAGCTCGAAGCGTTTAACCGTGAGACCCAGATCTCAATTGACACCGATGTTCCACCAATCATTCTTTTCTTCTCATCCAAGCTTTGCCACTATTACACGCTCTGATATTACACTATCAGGCCTAAGAATCAGTATATGACAAACCGTTATCAAGCTACGCAGGCAGTCATCCTGAGATAGAAACTCCTTCGTCCTCCTTTCTCTCCATCTCTCTATCTTCACTTGTCTCATTCTCAACGTGAATTCAACGTCGCACAGAGTTAAACGATCTTCAGCCTCAAACTTTCATCCCTCTCAATGGAAGCTGCGCCCCCGTACTCTCGTTCGGGCCACATTATCTCTCCTTCTAGCTAGTATTTGAACGAGACGATAATTGAATTCCCGAGCGACGTTGCCAAGATCGTGAGTAACAGAGAGAAGGGAGAGAGACAGAGGGAGAGAGAGAGAGAGATGAGGGGAAGGAATTGTTAACGAAAGCCTAGTAGAACTTGGTCCAGAAGGCAAGTGCCCCAAAGTGTTATCGACAAGTTCCTAGAGAAGGAAAGATAGCAAACGCGACAAATAGTGGAGAAAAGCAATAACCCAGAGAGAAGCAGACCAAGCTAAAAGTTACTCAACATTAAATAAACCGGAAAGATATTGAAAATCTAATTATCAATTCGGTAAGAATAACTAATGTCTTTCTCGTGCAGCCGTTGACTTTCAGACCGAATCATTTTGGATACGGTTCGAGCACAAGTTTCTGCATTCAAGAAGTCACAGCAGTGGGATTAAACAAGGAGACTTAAGTGCGGTCGATTAACAGTCAAATTTTCCACTTTGCAACCTTGAAGTTGGCGTCGATTGCAACTTTCTTTAATGTCTCAATCAAGTATAAAGAATTAAGAAATTCATTTTCAAGCACAGTCAAAATTGAAGAATATTTATTTCAACTAAATACGATCGATTGAGGTTTTAAAATCGAAACCATCGAGTCAAAAAGTAGGAACAAATCATTGATAGAAAAAAAAACCACCCGCCAATTACGGTCTAATTAATTACCAAGTGTTTATTTCAATGACAACAACCAAAAAAAAAAAAAAAACAAAAATCCTTCCACCCGAAGCGGTCGAATATAAATTGCGCCAGACTTCGAGTGGCCAGCAAAGTGGTTGTGCTTTTCCGATAAGCCCGAAACACATTAGTGCATTAGTTGGAAAGAGTTATACTTCAAGGTGCGCGATGCACCTGGGACACGTATGCTTCTCGACGTCGCACAATCGCTATGCAGAAGTAGAGAGCGACCAGAACTGCTGCGGTTTTTCATCAAAATATTCACGAGTCGATGTGATAAGAGAAAAAAAATAGATAAGGAGACAATATTTGATGGAAAAGTCTCTGGTAAGCTGAATTGAAATACCACAGAGCGAAATTCTCGATATCCATACACCCTGTGTTAATATTTTTTTCATGTACATTTACAGGCTACGTATGTAGAAAATACATTTTTATATAATATCCAATATATGTCTTACATACACGATGAAATATTAAGAGACTTTTTTTTGCACATGCTCTCGGAAAAGTGTTACACATATATTTGCCAAATAGTACATATGTTTATATATTATATGGTAGTCTGCGCATATATCGAAGATTCTTGCGGCTCAGCCAGCCCCCGAGAGAAAAGCGAGCATGTAATCCCCGATGTATAATATATGTGCCCATGTATGAAACACTTACATATATGTACATAGGTATATAGATAATATTACATAGGAAAATGTATATGGAAAGAACGAGGGCGTGAGTCTTCGGAGCACGGAAGTTAGGCGAGGTTAGCGTGATATATGGGATATTCCAATATTACGTCCGCCAACACATACCCACGTGTATGCTCTCTCGACTCTCCCAAGACTACCGATGCACCCAAAGCACAAGATCTTTATGGCCACATATTCTCCCAAGAGAGACGCGGAAATGTGTATCGGGACTTTGAGCCTATTTTCGTGTTTCGTGGGGGGGTTTTCTTTTTTTTTTTTCTTCCTCAAACTCGTTCTTATTCTATAATGGATTCGTGAAAGTAGGTGAAAGCAAAGTACACTGTTCAAATATTCAAAACCCTTGGCGGAGAAATTATAGATTCGAAGGAACGATTAATGAGGTTTTGGGATTTGACAAATTTTGTAGTTTTGACTGCTTTTGTCAATTGATACACGGAGAAAAAGAGCTTTTTTCGTTAAGTTATGTTTGAAGTGTTATTTTGAAATTTTTTTTTAACTTTATACAGAATATGAGAATTGAGGCAATATTTGCTATAAGGCTTAATGATTTTTGAAAGAGTTGCAAAAATTACGATGTCTTATAGTAAATTTAACCCAAATTCTCATGTTCTGTATAAACACAACATTTTATGGGCCCGTTGACGTAACAGATCTGCTTTTTTTCGTGTGAATGCAGAACTTTTCGCCAGTTTTGTTTCTTAAATCATAATAATTAGTCACCTTCACTCGGTATATTCAAAAACTTACCATCCTCGTAGGGCTGAGCACGTTTTGCGAAAGCCCTCGAGAAAACTCCGGCTCGTGGTTTAGCGGCATCTTCAATGGCCGCGCTCATATCGCTTATTTCTCACTTTTTTTTGCAATTATTTTTCTTTGTTTTATAAACGGTCTTCAACGATTAAACAACGGTTCGAATGGCAAAATCATCTGTGAGAAATTTGAGGATTATTTTGAAGGGCGTTTAATAAACATACGTATTTTCCATCGAGGCCCAAGAAGAAGGGAAAAAATTCTTTCGAAACTCATAATTGAGGTGATTTGTATAAGATTAAAAAATAAACATTTCATCACTTTTCGTTTTTCTGTTGTTATTTAAATTTCATTAAATCTTATACTTCGATCAATCGAGCTCCATTGAAATAAATATTTTTTCTATTCTTCGTCACAAGTACTTAATCTCTTAGAATCGAAATTTATTGTGAAAAAGGATTTTTGACAGCGTTTGTAGAATAGGCGTTGAAGAAATATATAGGAAACACTCGATTTCGTTACCATGAAGTCAAAAGTATATCCGATATTAAATTTATACTTTTCAATATTTTCTCTACTTCCTATACGATTCCTTGTCAATTTTTATCAACAAAGAAAAGTTACTGAGGTCTATTGTTCCGGTGGATAAAATTGCTCGTTGACATGGAACAATGGATGTTTAAAAAATCTACTTTCCCATAAAATTGTATTTTTTTTCTTTCTTTTCCTTTCACGAGCCCAACCAACCACTGACCCTATTCCACTATTCCGTTTCGTCTTCCTGTATGACCCCAAAAGGGTTGCTCACAGACACTCTTTTCTAACGCATTGGATTTTGCCGGAGGGCTGAGGGAAACTGTCCAAAACCCTGTTGATGCAGGCGCCTATATTTTTATGAGATTCTATTGTGTAAGGTAGTTCTATTGTGACATTCATATGGAAAAATTGTTTTTCAGTACTTCTCACATACAAAATGGTTTGCGGGCATAAGCTAATGAAGAAAAGTTGGTGTAAATTATCTAAAGAACAACATACTCCAAATTCAAGGTCACCCAAGGTAATAGGTACTTGCTGCATAATTACAAAAATTGCGAACATGTTTTTCTTTAGATTTTTATGAAAACCTAAATATAGCTTCTGTGATGTTGCATTGAAATAATGTATGCAACGTTTTAGAAAGCTTCACCATGTAGGAGCCAAAATATTTATTGATGAAAATCCAACTTTTAACAAAAGCTCTTACGAGAGACTATCGAAAGTTGTGATATTTACCAAGAAATATCTGAACATTTATCCAGATTTTCAACAAAATCTTAAGAAAACGATACAACGATAAAACTACCTTAAGCTCGACACTAACGAATTATCGACCGCGGTCGATCTCATAAAATGATATGGACAAAATAATAAAACCGAATCTCTAGCAATCGAATTGTCTCGAATGTCAATTAGAAAAAGTGTCGACTACGTGGTTGAAAAGTGTTTCAAACTCATTCAGAAAATACGATAAATTAAATTTTAATACCAAACAACGGTCAACGGAAATCCACCAGAGATTCGGAGTTCTTTGATCGAATAATAATTCATAGCTCAAAACCAGACACACAGCTGAGCAGCTGAGTGTGTATAGCAACCATTAATGTCAGAGCAATAACAGCTTGAGTCCAAAAATCAGATGATAGAAGCCAATAGCGAGTCAAATACATCGAAATAGAATTGTGGAATTTATTGTGATTGGAATATAGAAATGGAAGTTAAATCGTGAATGAACCTAGAAATGAACTTCAGACAATTTTCGTGATATGTTTATGGTTGTGACAGAAATTCCAACAATATCCCAACACTAGATATTGTGACGATATAGTCGTCACTTGCAGAAGACCCTTCCAGGATCCAATTTTGTCAGGAAGGCGTTCGTCAAGTAAACAGGAAGTATTATGGAACCATTTCAAGTACCTTTTCTAACAATCCTTGTGCTTTCCGCATCAGAAACATTTATATATATATATTTCAGTGTGTTACAGAGTGTGTATTACGAAAAGTCGTGAAGAAGGGTGTCCAACCGGTCAGTTTCCCTGTTAGTAAAACGTCAAGACCATCGTATACGTCCTCCCGGAAAAGCTCTCTCTCTCTCGCTCTCTCTCTTCCTCTGCACATCCTCTTTGCTGGGTTCTACCTATTATGTCCTGTGTGTTATCGGAACGTCGAGCAAGCTTTTTTTTCTTTTTCCTCGTGACATGTTTTTCTACAACACGAGCATCGTAAAGAAGAAAAATATCTAGTATTGAATAATGGAGGTGCCATTTATTTTCAATCATCCGCGTGGAACAAAAATACGTAAGCATCATGCAATCATTTCTAATGAAGTGATATCTGCAATTATGAATGAATTCAAAGGGAATTCATAAAAGCTTGAATTCATAAGTAAAAACATCTTAAAGTTTTGCCATACAAAAAAAAAATGCATCTCTGCGTCACATCGGTGCGAACCGAGAGATTGAAACGAAGAGAAAAAAGAAAAAAATATCGCGCAGCGACGACGGTATCGCTGCCGAGGAAAATTCCTCTTTTCTGTACGCAGTCCCGAGTAAGGAAAGCAATGAAAAAGAAGAGTCACTGCAAGGAAGAGTAAAGGATGAGCGTATTTCGTTGAATGCACCAAGATAAAGAGACGAAAAAGCGGCGTACGTTTTCATTCGTGGTGCCCCCTGGTTGCAATTTCGGGGAGCGCGCGCGTCACGGTTCCGCGGAATGATAACTCGTCTTTGAGATGGCGGAAAGCCGTTTCTCTGAATCCCGAGTGTGGAAGATGTGCCGGTGCAGATAAAAACCCCTCGAGACTGTGTACAACGAGAGTCGTCGGCAAAACGTGTAATACTCAAGTTTTCACGACGCGTATTTCGTCATCATGTGTACGGACATATAATGTTAAGATATACATGTGTGTATATATATATATATGTACATTGAGTTATGCCAACAAAGTTAGCTCTCATAGGAGGTTTCCCACAGTGAAATATGGTTCATTTATATATATATATGTATATAGAAAAGTGTTGGAACACCCAGCAGCTCTTCCTCTTCTTCGCCTACCCCAGATTTTATACGTAAATATAACGAGGAAGGAATACACACGTACACATTTTCTTTCACGTATTCCTCTTCACTATATTCCTCCTCGTAAAGTTAAGTTTGACTAACTTCCCTTGCAGCACTAAAACCGAGGTAGTGCACAATTGCAAGTTTTTCCTCAAGGACTTTACTTCACTCGTACTCGCAATAACAGACATTCCAGGTGTACACAAACGATATGAATATATTGCCATAGCAGGCGTGTGTTCCTAATGTTCATTGTTTATGAGTGTGTCTCTTTAATCCTCCGGCTTATTTTCTTCTAACGAAGAATCATTGTTTTCTTTCTCTTTTTTTAAGCAACATTTCGACTGAAATTATAACGAAGGAGAAGATACTGAACGAGTAACGAGATTGTTCGAAAAATAATGCAAAGTACGGGCCGAAAATCTTCGAGACAGATCTTGGTTACTCTTAATTAAGCTGATTCGCGTACTTTCTATACAATGGTTTAATTAACAAGAACATTCTCGTACAAATATGGCTATGGATATGCTCTTTGAGCTACGAAACAATACTTGTCGTCTAATTAACGTCGAGGCAAACTCGCGAAAAAATTCACAGTCGTGATGTCCACGTTATTCTTTGGTTGTTGCGGTTGTGGTGAAAGCAAGAAAAACGTAAACACATCGAAGACGATGATTTTTCTAGTTTCTACGTTGCTACGAGCATCCTATGGTTTTGAAATCCCATGGAAACACAACGAAATATATATTAACATGTTGACATGTGTATGTGTACACATATGTACGAACGATAAAGCGTCTACGAGTCCGCAGTGGCGAAGCGGGTTAATATGCACTCTAAACCCGGAAGCCGTATAAACGCGAAGTGTTGAGCGTGTTCTGAAGATGAGAGAAACGGACTTTTCGTCTACGCGCCCATCGAGGAGGGAGCAGCGCGATGAGTGCAGAAACCGCGGAGTGACTTTTGGCTCGACGTTTCGTGAGTCCACAGAGATCGGGAGGTGAGGATAAAGTTGAGAAAGAGACAAAGAGAGATGGGTAATTGAGGTTTTCATGATAAAGAAGAAGAGAAAGAGAAAGAGAGAGAGAGAGAGAGAGAGAGAGAGAGAGAGAGAGAGGGAGAGAGAGAGAGAGGGCGCTTAAAAGCGAAATAGGAAGCAAGGAAGAAACGAGAGTTGAAACGTGGAACATTGCCAGAACCATCCGGCGGTCTCTTCTCTTCTTCTCCATCTCATTCTCTCCCTTGCCTAGTGCACGTCACACGATTTTCCAACAGCGGAAATTATTCATGACGCCACCTGACGTTGCGACCGGGTTGGTTCCTGAACAGCTGCCTAATCAGCAAAGTCTCTCTTCGCTTGATGTGCGTGCTACAAGCACCACTCGCACTTTAGTGATGCTTTTTACCCTCGCCGCGCTCCTTCATCTCTTTTCCTTTCGAATATGCGTTGAGACTTTCCCTTTGCGAGGATCGAGGCTTATTATCCTCGTCAGTGGGTTAAGGGGAATAGAATGAAACAATGCAGAAACTTTATCCATTTTTCTCCCTCTAAAAGAAGATGAGGAAAAAAAAGACAATTCTGTTTCGGAAATCGGATTTTTTTAAAGCAATTTCAGTTAATGCTTTGGTGGAATCACTGGTGGATAACAAAAGCAATTTTAGCAATAAAAATGATTTTTCGAACTAACCCATTTTTCGTATTCATGAACGAGAAAGATATTGCACTTTTTTATGAACTTTTGTCTGTTCAAATAATTATGAAAAACTAAAACCTTTGAAGAGATGTCCAAAAAATGAATGCATTTGCACTTGGTGAATCGATATGTTCGATCCCTTAAAATTTTCAACTTGTGCAATCACATTTTTCTGTATAAACCCTCAACTTTGAGGAAAAAAACAAAAAATCCATCCGGTCAACTGCACCTTTTGACTGAATATCTCAAAAAAATCATATTCTTATACACATATCCGATTGAGTTTAAAAAAAAGAAGACTTAATACATTATTGAAATCGAGAGACTATTTAAGATTTGTACGAAACGTAATACAGACTGACTTACAAAAGGGTTAATAAAGCTTTCCAAATCATAATTATTATTCCAATTTCTGGAGTGTACACGAAGAGAATAAAAACTTAGAAATCATCGTTACATAAAATAGAAACGAGGGGACGACCTCGAATGCGCTGCAATTTTCACCGTGCAGCATGTAAAATTTCATGAAAATATCATTTCTATTTTATTTTTATGAAATTTTCATGCACAGTAAAAATTTCTGATCATTCAAGATCCCATTGGTCGTTTCTATTCTGTAAAGGTAATTTAAAAATGTTTATTCTCTTCGTGGAGATCGCTTTCCAGGATTTTCGAGAGCTGTAAGCCGTAATCACAAATTACTGTCGGGCAAGATATCAAGTAATTTAAGGAATGTTAGCAATCTATGGTTCTGCGTGTACTTCAACATGAGTATGCATAGTTGTGTACAATGCAAAGTTAACCCTGCATTGATGCGGTGATGGTTGGAAAGGGAATGGAGAGGCTATGGAAAGGCACAAGATTCCACTTGTGATTTGGCCCATCCTCAGACCATAAATATAGAGAGTGTTTGACCACAGATGTTTGTAACAATGTTAACTCAACTTCGGGGCTGAATTCAAAGTTGAAAAGACTCGCGCGCTTTTTAAAAAACCAGATTTCCTTCTGGCTAGATTTCCATCATATTATCATTTGTTATTGTTAATATTAATATAATAATAAATAATAACATTGTTAATATAATATTTGAAAAAATATCGCGATAAACATGTGGCAAAGAATAATTTTAATGGTATTTTTACAATCATTATTCAAATAAATTCAAATTTGAATATAATAACATTAAGTTTCTCTTTAGTCTATGGAAATTTATTATTAATAAATTTTGATGGACGGTCAAATATTTGTAATGGCAATTTTAATAAACTTCATATTCACAATGAATTTTCTTAAAATTAAACAAGTATTTTTACCTCGATTTTTATTTTAATGTTACGTCAATTTGTAAGCATAAAAATATCAACTGAGCGTCCTCGTAGAAGTTTTCATCAATACATTTAACGTTTCTTAGTGAAAAATTCATACAACGGTTGAATTCGTAGACTAAAAAGGACTCTATGGTCATAAATAGATAAATAACTCGCGCTTTGAATAATGGATAATTCTTTAAAGCGTGATTCAATGAAAATCACAGCATGAGACGTCTTTTTGAGTCTAAATTCAGGGGAAATCTTGACTTTCTGGTACGAACCATTTATGGTCAGTCACTGACGATTTTGCAGCGCGTGTTACACACCCTAGAGCTCAAGGAATCAGGTGAAATTGAAGAAAAGTGGGCTCGAGAATGATGTTGCCCGAAGGCAAAATCGTCGTCGCGCGCGCAACAGAGACAGAGATCATTGATCTCATGGACACACGTGAGCGAGAATAGGAGAGAAAACAAGAGTGTTTGTTCCTCTCGCGACTTCTCCGGTATGCTGAGAATTCCAAAACTTAACATTCCCACGCGCGAGACTCCAAACCTATCATCGCAGACGCAACTCCCCGAGAACAAGACGAATTTATTGCGTACCTATGAGCAACGACCGGAGCAAGATTCATCGTTTCTTTCGACGATCGCATTACTCGAGTTTATTGATCTGTTGAAGAATTTTACTGGTCAAAGACATTTCATTAGAAATTGATAAATAAAAATTAGATAATTTTGACAAATTCTTTTATGAATGCAAATTGCAAACAAAAATGTTATCGACGTTGATTAGTAGAAAGCTTTGACTGCAGCGTGACCTGCAGTTGAAAGTCTGGTAATAAAGCAAATTTATTATTGTTAAGGCCTTAGGCTACTCTAGAATTTTCGAAAAATTGTTTTTTATTTTTTCCTTTTAATTGGTCTCTTAAGACTTCAAAAATGATGTCCCAAAAAATTATGGTCGGAAAAAACCTCTAAGTACTCGGCTTCGAATTTTTGGACAAGGCCGTCTGATTCGCGGCGAGCTACTCAAAACTTCGAACGCGTTCATCTCAAAACTGCATTTTTTAAGTTGGCCGGACTCATAACTCAGACAAATTTCGACCGATTGACTTGAAATTTTGAATATATTTTCAAGAATGCATTGTCTATGGAAGTACGTAGGTTTTTTTCTTTGTATTGCATGGTTCATTTGTTATTAACACTGATCTGACGATTTTTCAGGCAAATTTATCACTTTCTACTTCAGAAGTGCACCATTTGGCCAAAAACCAATGTCCCCCAAAAATCCTACGTACTTCTGTAGCAGTTATTATATTCAATCGAAAAAAAACTATTGGCTCATTATGATTAAAAAATTACGGGAGCCGTTAGTCCGGCCGTGGACCCTGAAAAAACGGAAACGTCATCGCGAAAACGCTGCCCAGCCGCCACTTTAAAATAGATCGCTTCAAAAAAATTATTGTAAACAGTCACTGACATGTGTGATAAAATCCTGTTTTTGTAATCGCGCTTTATTGCGTAGTATCTCTGAAACTAAAATCCCCAAAAAGCCTTTTTTTCGGTCTCTAGAGTGGCCTAAGGCCTTAAAGAGGTAAAGTGGGGGTTGGAAAATTGTATCAGTGCGATAATGGAATTTTAGTGTAAGCGAGAATGAGGTTGATCGGAACGGTCTCGTTGTTCTGGAACTACGAAGCCCGGTATATGGAGAAGATGACACGAATAACGGGTAAAACGAGACCGGAAGAGAGTCAACGATCGGTGACCGCTGGGAGAGCCTCAGAGCATACGAAAGAGAGAGAGAGAGAGAAAGAAAAGAAGCGAGTTACGTGAGTAACTCGACGCTACTTAGAAGTTCGTACACACAACGACGATATGCCTTATAAAGTTTATCCGTACATAAAAAAAGTGAGTACTGTGCTTGCTCGATGCTCAACTCGCCGTGACTTTATGGGCAAGCGGTCGACTCGAGTACAAAGCGAAAATTGCCGATTTGTCTTCGGAAGCACAAAGCATAAAATCCAACACTGTGTGATCGGGCTAATCGTTGTCCTGCAACGGGATCCCCATAATGACACTCGGCCTCTTATCAAACCGGAAATATCAAAGTTTGCTATTCAATGTATCTCGTCGTAACAAATATCCGACCTGTTGAACCTGCGGTGCATTTGTATGAATGTTACATCGGGCATGTATACATGTTGCCATAAAATCGATGGTATCGGAGAATCCCATCAATCCGATAACTCGTCAGTTAAGCTGAACCAACAGTTCATTGTATTTAATGAAACTTCGGCATATTTTGTCTTACGGTTATTGCGATATTTTTATTTATTTATTGAAATAACTGTGCGAACTCATGGTTCAAAGCGTTTTTCTTATTTCACATCGATTTCCCTTAAATTTGAACGGTGAGAAACAACCAAAATATTCAGAAGTTCGATGATTTTTAAATTCCATGATTTAGTTAAATTGTATCATTTTGAGTTTAAGAAAAAAAAATAGTTAAATCCATTATTCATCATCCAACAAAATGTATTTATTGTGATGTGCATTTTTTTTTCAAAAATTTATATTCATTAGTATCGCCCATCGTCACATTCGTGTACACATTATATTTATTTATTTATAAATGGAATTTGATTCAAGTGTTAACCACATTCATTTACTCGTGCCCGTTAATAATGTTCAAATGTTGTATTTTTTGAATTGAGTACATAATTTATATGAAATATTAATAAACGAAATGGTATAAATCGTCGAAAACGAAATGTAAACATTATTACGAATGAATAACATTTCCAAACCCAATTAAAAATCTGACCCTCGATAATTAACAAAATCACCCGCAATTTTGATCAACGATTCAACATTTGCGATCAATTTTTTCGATCAGATACAGAATCATATACAAGCGAGGACCAGAGCAATGATTTTATTATTTGAAATGTTGAATTTTCCATATAGTTTAATATACTGCAGCGCACAAGTGCAAGAGAAAAGTGAAGAGAAGCACATGCCAATTGCAGGAGCAGAGTGTGCTCGAACACTTCACCCCTTAACTCTGTCGCTGTGGATGAAAAGTTTATCCACGTTGTACGTACACGAGAGTGAGCAATCAAACTAATGCTCGTGCAGGTTCTTTGAACACGAGCGAGAGAGAGAGAGTGAGATAAAGAAGAGCCAGGTGAAAAGGGAAAGAGAGAAAGAGAGAGAGAGAGAGAGAGAGACGAGAAAGAGAGAGAGGGGGAGATAAAGAAAAGAGGATGAGGCAAAAGGAGGAAGAGGACGAGGTAGATTATATGCCTTGAATATTTATATCCTCTCGGCGAATCCATAATACCATAGGCGATGATAATAATAATGATAATGATGGGGGAGATTGAAAGAGGGCTTAGGAAAAGTGTCGTAGCGTCTTTTCTTCGCAAAATTAACGAGGAATGAGTAAAATATGGGTGTGAAAGAGAGAAAGATAGGATCTAGTTGGAGCTTATATATGCGAAAAGGAGATTTAAGGGTAAAAAAGCATTATGATGTACGTCATAACGCATAAAACGAACGATAATAAGGCTCTCGTATGAGAAAAGAAAGACAAATAGAACGAAAGAAACGTATAGCTACGCGAAGGAAAAAAAAAATATATGCGCGCTCCCATCTTTGCCATAATCGTCGAGCCCAGCAATCCATGCAATATCCTGCGGTGTCGCGTGTATACATCTCCCAACCTACTCGTATATACGAAGGTATATACTGTATACAGTGTTGTACATACGCTCTGGTGACTCTTTAGCGATACATCACGCGGAAGACCGGTTAAATTGCTTCTTAATTGCGAGAGAAAGAGAGAGAGAGAGAGAGAGAGAAAGAGAGATATCGTTTCTCGTAAGAGAGAAAGCAGACGGGGGATAAAAAAATGAAGGACAAAATGAAGAAAGATGTAGGTTCTATCTTGGAGTTAAAAAGCTCTGCGGTACACGAGACCGCTATGCAAATCGATTCTTGACTGTTCGGGCGTGTCTCTCGTCCTTTTATTCTCCTGGCTCGCGTTTAAAAACAACTGCCTATTGAATAAGTCTGAACGACAAATGTTATTCAACTGTAAATTAAAAAAAAAAAAAAAACCAAAAAGTATAGAAACAAATTTCCAATTAGACTTAAAATATTTGTGATACTTAAGGAGGTTCACGCGTTACACGAATTTCAAGGTGAATTGTTTAAAATTCGTATAAACCTTCTTAACAATAATACTCAACTGTGGGTAAAATTCGATAAATTTTTACCGTCTAGAAATCGAGTTATATTTTGTCAAAAATCGTCTTTTTTCGTAACTTCCCACAAGATCTCATGTTAAAGTTGGAATTTTAAACACTAAATATCTCGATTACTAGACGGTGAAACCTTCTCAAATGTTTTTACACATTACAATACGATGCTCAGGAAGATTCACGCAAAATGTCAAAAAATTATCTTGGAAACAACTGTTTCTGATGATTTTGCCGTTACTTTGCATTTACTATTATGGAATTTTCGTCGAATTTAGTTTTAGTTGACAAATTAAATTTCAACTGTTTAAAGCCATTGTGCAGATAATTTGGAACAGACTATTTTCGTCTGCGTTAAAGGCGCAAACCCATTACAATGAGTTTATGGGCTTTCTAACAATCGTACCAGTATCGATGATTGTATCAGGAACTTATCACAGTAAACTTAATTCCGTACAGCCTTTAGTTTTAGAAACCAAATGAAACTTTAATCCTGTTTAGATTCATTTCCATCACTCGTTCACTTTCTTAGCTGATTATTTCTCGATACCAAAGTTTTATCTTGAAATTGAGTTGACAATGTAAGTTGCGAATGAGACGTTATTGGAAAACAATTTGTAAATTTAGATTGTTTCGTTAAAGTATTAAGAAATAATAATTACAATAAAGACTGTTCGAGAATATAATAAATTTGGGTGTATAGATGTTTGATTTTCTCAGCAAAGATATAATATGAGAATGGATTAAATTTGATCAATTGTTATTGGCTATCAAAGTCAATATAGAGCATCTCGTACTTCCGAACCGAGTCATTTATCGTCCTTTTACTATCTGATATCTACAGATATAAGAGAATCCAACTGCATCGAGTAAAAGGAAGACACTGAACCGACGACTGTTCACGAGTGTATGAAACACGACCAGCTGCTGAGATTTCGTGATCTAGATCACCACGTCTCGTGATCGCTCGTGCGAGACCCTCGTTGCTCTCACTGCTCACGGTGTACGATAAGTTGATCGTTCAAAAATCTTTTAAATATAGGTTTTAATGGTCTCGATGTATCGTTTACTGAATCATCGACTTTCAAGATCAAAGCAAATAGATCGAAAGGAGAAAGTTCATGGATCTATTTGACTATTTTCTAACCATTTTGCTTCACATTTTAACTTTATGTAAACATTTTCAGTTCAATTTATCACTAACGACATACGTTACATAATTATTTAGATCAAGTACAAATTAATGTGTCAGGCGTACCGTAAATAATGACAGAAGTTCATCAATTCTATTATATTAATCCAGACAATCAATAATGGCTAATAAAAATGCATTCATTTTTTTATTGATGCAATTTTCGCGTTGCAACTTTTTGCAGCAAGACAATAATATAATTTTCTATGAATATTTGAATGAAAATGGAACGATCATAAGCGGGACGAGAGAGACAAGTGAATTCTGCTTGATTTGATCGGAACAATTGGAGATAATATAGCTCGGTGAATATTAAGCAGGTAAGTGCATCGTTCGCTCTTGACGAAGAACGCGATATAGAGTATGAATCTCGGTGAGTTGTTGTCGGGTTGTTGCATCACGACATATTGACTACGAGCAAAAGCACGACGAGGACGAGCCATTTAAGGACTTGCGGTGTCGTTGAGCTACGTTTTGTGTCGTGAATACCTCGACACACACACACGTACAGTATTTGTGTGTGTATGTCTCAGAGTGTATTTAATATTTGGTACGAGCTCGTCGTCGTTGTACACGTTCTCGAGAATCGTCCATCTAAGGTCCTACACAATGTCTAGACCCCAAGGCATCGATTCAAAGAGAGAAATTGTACAGCCGAAAAAAAAAACATGAAAAAAAAAATGCTTTTCACGTTTTCGAGGCAGGATAATACATCTTGCATTTGCAACCTATATTTTAATGCTTCAGCAGATTGTCGCGAATGTCGAGTCGACTATTTCTATGTGGTTCGTTTGAATCTTAGCTCAGCTTACATTCAACTTTGTCTGACAACACTGAATCACTGAAACACGAGCTTAAACTGTCGTTCGTCGTTGGCATGTTGATAGCAGACTTTTTAAGGCCAGAAAGCCCTTAAGAATTTTTCAAAAAATCGATTTTTTTTTGTTTACATATTTCGAAAGTAAAATACCCAAAGAATATACTGACCGAGGGAAACCGAAGCCTAGATGCTGTACGCGCCTGGAATCTCTGATTAATCGGTAAGTCACTACAATTAATAGTTTTCACATGTTGAAACTTTAAACGTGATTATTTCGAAACTATACTTTTAAAAACTGCTCGTGTCGTTGTAGCTTAAAAAATTATGGACCGATTTCGATGAAATTTTTGGAGATTATAGTATTATCGGAAGAATATACCTAAAGGTTGAAAGGTAACGTGTAAATAAATAATTTTTTGGGGTCAACTATTTCGAAAAAACGATCGAAAATTCGAACTTTCGAGTAAAAAGGCTCCGAAATTGAAAATTTTGCACTTTGTCATTATTTTTTAAGAAAATGCTTCCCCTTAATATGTCAGTAAATGAATGACACTTGTTAAATCTTTTTCAGATCAACCGCGAAAGAGTGATAACTGCAGAATTTTTCCATGTCACGGAAAACAGACGTCCAAAGACCTTTAATAACGCCAGCATTTTGTTGGTCATCCCAAAAAAAAAAAAAAAAATAATGATTAGATTATTCTCTCAGGTCTAACAAAATTTCCGAAAAATAACTATTTTTCCACGTTTTTAAAGGGATTTTCGGCCTGAAATTAAATCGTGAAAAATTGGAATTAAACTTGACTGCTATTGTACAAACAACAACAACAAAAAACCACCAAAACTCGAAAATAAGAGAAGATGAAAAATCATACTGGAGAAAAGCAGAAAACAGTTGCAACGATGTAATATTAATTTTCATCGCTCTTGCAAACGTCAAGCTGGGTGTTCAAGGGTGAAAAAGAGGAAGAAAAAATGAAATTGATTCGAAAATGAGAAGCGAGCGAGAGTGAGTGACATTTTTCCCGTATATTTTTCCTCTGTTTCCTCGTTCCATCAAGCTCTTTTTATTAATTTTATTTTACCCTTGAACCACGTGTAGAAAATTTATGTGGTGCACTTGCGTGAGTCTGTACTTTTTTTTTTGTTTTTCCCCTCTTTTTATTGCACACCAACGCAAACTCCGAGAGTTGACGCTGCATTTTTACCAAAATATACGCAGGAGATGCCCGCATTCTCTGGTGTTGCCCTCGAGGCGGACAAGAATGCGTTCGTGTTTAAATGTGCAACGACTCTTCAGGCTCCGAGTGACGATTATATGAAATATATATTTCGCTTGTTTCCTGACAAATTTTATGATTACTAGACGTGAAAAATTCTTGAGCACAATTGTTTTGTTCCTTTTCTTCGTTAATTTCGCTCAGTTTGAACCATAAGACAATCGAAAAAAACTGTCCAAACGATCACCCAACTGAGTAGTGGCTTAAAAAATCGTCAAATTCATGCAGCAACGGCAGACTTATCGCTGCGTCGATAAAAAATATGCACATAATAATTTGTCAAGAAAGATTGTTACATCGCGTAATAATCTGTCAAACAAAGTTATTTGATGCTTCAATAAAAATGTCCATATCGGTACATCCATAAAATATATCCCTTGAAAATATTCTCAGTCAAAAATCGTTTGCGTCTACACGAAACGCTACGACGAAACAGACAAGACTCACACGTACAGGAAAACGCTGTTGAACGGGTCAACGCAGCAGAAAATTCTCATAAATATTTAACGTGCGTGCAAAAGTTCGATTTTCAAGAGAATCGGAGCGAAGAGAAAAAAAAACGAAGAGATGTATAGAGAAATTGTGGGGGATGCAATGCTTGCCCCTATTTCCCTGTTATTTTCATGGCTGCGATTTCCATTCTGATCGATCGTTCCCCTCGTCGCACCTGAGTCAAACAAATATATACATTTGCCCTTTTTTTTACTCTCTCTCTTCGGCTTTTAACGCCCATACCCGACGTTGTTCGTTACACGTATATTTATTTTTTGTCTGTCTGTATAAAAATTTAATGTAGCAATGGATATTCGCGACCAAACAATAATCGTGTCCATTGTCCATTTATTTCTTTAATTCTGTTCGTATACAGCATAAAAGTCATGGATGAGGAAACGACCAAGTATATACAACACAACTCGGAGATTCTGAACAATGAAAAAAAAAACTATCTCGGATAAATATACGG
Source organism: Campoletis sonorensis (assembly GCA_013761285.1). Taxonomy (NCBI): domain Eukaryota; kingdom Metazoa; phylum Arthropoda; class Insecta; order Hymenoptera; family Ichneumonidae; genus Campoletis; species Campoletis sonorensis. The sequence continues at coordinate 78,835 of JACEOJ010005799.1, read as the reverse complement.
ATATGTGTGTTATTTTATATAAAATAATGCTACATATATTCAGAAAAGAGACCTTGAGTATGTGGCAAAGTAAAGAGAAACGGTGAAGTGGGGGTGATGCTGCAAGGCGGATGCAAAAATCGATGCAGCTGGCAATATTCTCATAAATATTAATCGAGTAACACGGACAGCTCTTGCAAGAGAGAGAGAGAGAGAGAGAGAGGGGGAGAGAGAGGAAGGGAGGAAGAGTGAGATGAAAAATTCCCTCGAGTGGGGAGAGAAGAGATTCGTTCTTTTTTTTTTATTGCATACGTTACTTCGCGTGCGGAGACTGTAAATATTCTATTTTTCATCTACCAATCTAATATCGTTAGTATATTACATTATTTTTTTAATATTTCGTCCAATTAAATTTATTTCCATCACTTTTATTTCTATCATTTTCGTATTTTCCCTCAAATTATTTATCTTCTAATAATAATTATTATTATTATTAAAGGTCCTTGATGATTACACGTTTATAAATTTTCCGCAGTATCTCTGACGAAAAAGTAATGATAATTTTAGCTGCGACAGCGACTGAAAGAGATGGCGAGGAAAGAGAGAAAGATAGATGAAAAAAGTTATCACGACTGTATCGCACCAGCCAATTTTTCATCATCGCTCGCATCTCGCTCGTCGTCGTGTCGAGAAGTATAAGCGTGGGATGGATACACGATGAATGTTCAACGCGAGGACCAACGCGATAACTGTACTCCAACTCTCATCTCCGTCAAATTTCTCATACAAATGAGCGCGTTACGTTTGACATAGCATTTTTTCTCGTCTCCATAGTGCATTAAAACAAAAAAATCACGCGGTAGTTCGTTAACGAGCTAAAAAAAAGAATGGTGAGTAAAAAGTGATTAGAGACTCGGGAAATTGTACTTGAATTGTTCCTCGAACGAAATAAATGATCACGAGAGCCGTCATAAATTTCATGAGAATTATTATCAACGGTATATGAATTATTTGATCTTTTTTTGTATTATTCCTACGTATGCACTTTGTACTGATTTTTCACGAGCTTCATTGTTACTGTTTCTATTTCTGTAAGACCCTCGCGAAAGTGTTGCCCACAGTCACTTTTTCCTGATAGTTGACTCAATCGCATTTGAACGAGGGCCAAGGAAAACTGCGTAAAACCTGACCGATGTAGGTGACTTTTTCCTGAGTTTTGGTTAGTTGAGGACGTTGTATGGCGACGGTCAAACCTAAATTTTTGTTTCCACTTTTTCATACATACAAAATGGTTTACGAGCCTAGGTTCATTGAAAAAAATTTGTTACAAATTGACTAAAGAACAAAATACTCTGACCCCGTAAGATTGTCCGAGGTAACCTGCATTTTTTATACAACGAAAAAACTTCGAAAAGAAATTCACGACCGATTTTTTTTGAAAAACTCAATCAAGCTCCTTCGATGTTGCATAAAAGCGTATGCAAAGTTTTACGAGGCTACACCATTCAGACTCGAAATATTTAATGTTGAAAATGGGAACTTTCAACACGCGCTTTTATGAGAAACTACTGAAAATTGTGATTTTTATAAATAAATATCTCGAGTTCTACATGGTGAAACCTCTCAAAATTTCGCGAGTTATTAGATAGTACTATTTTCTTTGTCTGCTGCAAATTTGAAGAATATTTATCGCTAGAAAATGTTGCATACAACGTCCTTAACACTATTAGAAACTCGAAAAAACTGTTTCCCGCTCATCAATTTACACACAAACCAGTGAATGGCTACGCGGTCACCCAACCAAGTATTGACCTTCATCTATTCATGATTTTCTGTTGTTTTTGTCCTATTTATCGAAATGAATTCTGAATTACTCGTCAGAAAACTCGATATTTCTAGTAAGAAAAAAAAATCCCTGCCTAGCAGAATATTTTAACCTCGATAATCTTACAGCGTCGACTCATAGTGTATAAAGTTAAATAAATTCAATATCGGATATCGGAATATTTAGAGCACTTATCAACATCCAGAACCGCAACGAGTGTGAAATGTTTATATATATATTTCAAACCAATCTGGATAACATGGAGCTTTCGTAAATGGATCAGTACGATGATGAAAAACAGTAAAATTGAATTCGCACGTATCCTTTGAAACATTATGAAAAGAGCAAAGGCGCGAAAAATAAAAGTTGAAAGAATTTTTTTGTCTTTTTTTTCCAACGTCACAGCCGGTAGAGAAATTCATACTTCACGATGTGTCGGTGCGTTAGCAAAATTCCAATTCAATTTCGAAACACGTTTGACACTTTTGTCAGGATCGAGCCACCATATTTCGCACTTTTAACACATTATATTTATTTATTTATATATTTATTTCCATGCGCACAAATTTTTCAGATAAATACATTTGTCGCATATAATTTCTACACAAAGTCACTATATTCACGAGCACAATTTACACATTTATATTTTTACTTCGTACGCACAGTGTGAGGATCGAGTGTAAAAGAAAATTTCAAGTTTACTATATTTATTCTTTCGTGGCACAGGAGTTTTTACGAGCGAGAAACGGAGACAAAGAAGACGTGTACGAGAATGAAATTGCATTCGATCGTCTCGGGTGTTGGTCTCGATGAGAATGAAAATACAACGGAAGTGACAGTGTGTAGGAAGGAGTCCGTATCTTCAAGTGTATACGAGAAACGAGAAAAACGATATATGTCGATAAAAAATAGATATAAACGAGAATATAAAAATATAAGTAAAAAAAAAGAAAGAATAAAATGAAAGAGAAGATAGTGAAAAAGATGAAACTAGAAAAATTGAAGTACGGGAGGAGCTCAGTGGTAGCTTTGAGTCTCGTGGGAAAAGCGAATGTTCTCACTCTCGCTGATCTGAGAAAACGAGATCGTTTCGCAAGCGTTTCCGTCGTACAAAATGAAGGAAGAATTAATGAGAAAAATTCTTATATACTTTGATAGACGAAAAAGGGGTTTGAAGGAAAAAGAAGAAAAAATTAACGGTTAAAAGTGTACGCGGCGATAGTGATGCGTTCTGGCAAAGCCGCAAGAACGAACTGAGGATGGGAAATCGGCTCGGAAGCCTCACCGGACTCCTCTTGCAATATAACCGACGAGATCTGGGCCTTGCCGGAACTCTCGTGTTCGTTGTGTGGTGGGGAACGCCACGAGTTTCATGGGCCCTACAGAGGGGAAGCCTCAAGGTATACGAGTATATATAGTGCCCGCGTGTATACGAGTCATTCCAGGTCTAACCAACCTGTCGTTTTGACCGCAGGATAACTATTTTTTCATCTCAACAGATTTTAAGAACCTCGTTTGATTTACGGGTCAAATAAATATAATCTTAATACTTCATGTACTTAATCAAATGAAGTATACATTTTACAACGTTTCGAAGAGTACAATAAAAAATAATGACATTGAAATTTCATGAAAGGTCTTGTGGACATCGATATTGAATGCTGGCAGACAAAAAGGCGTGATTCCTGAGTCCTTGTACGTTTTCTATGCTCTCGTTTACGCCCTTTCGTTCCTTACAAATGTATATGTAACGTGAATATAGATAAATGCATCCAATCGTTACAGAGAACTGGCTTCGTCCGCTTGTAAAACGACAGGAGAAAGAGACGAAGGTATCAAAACGACAGAACGAAAGAAAGAAAAAAAAAGAAACACATGAGTAAAGCAAAAAAGAGAAAGAGAGAGGAAGAGAGAGGGAGAGAGAGAGAGAGAGAGGAATTGAAGGCTCGATCGAACGAGGTGTACGAGACGGAGAATACAATCTATTCTCCCTTCCTCTACATTTGCCTCCACTTTGGCGTTTCCCAGCTGCCGATCCTGACGCCTCGATGCCCTCGCGGAAGTGAATGATTTATTTGGGTGTTTGGCGACCGGACGCAAAAGATCCCTACACCAGCCGGACCACCTTTTACACTGTGTCTAACATAACTGCGTGTCATAAACCTGATGAGAAAACTTTTGTTTCCCATTTGATAAGCCCGATTTGAATTAACGATGATCGAGGTACATCGTCGTTTTGAAAAAATGTTTAAATCACTTTACAAACGAAGAGAGTTTTGGCTCGTTTCGTCCCAAACATCCAACAAATTATCCTATAAATTCTAATCAATGTACTAAATCTTTTTTAATACCAACTCCAACGCTAAACAATAAAAAACCTTTAGTAGAAAGCAACCTGCGTTTGTTTCACTACTTCTCATTCGAAATCTGTGGATATAACGAAACAATTTGACAGCATCCACATTTTATCTACTCCGGTATACAAACTAAAAAATGAACTGTAAAAATTCATAGTCGATATTTAAAAATGACTGAAATTTGAATGAATTAATACTGTTAGAAACCCTGAATCAATCGTTTTACTGTTTCTCCTCTTACAAAATAATAGATTTAATGTATTTTTTACATTTCGGAGTGTTATAAATGATGATTTCAACTGCAAAGAGATCAATGTCAACGGCAAAAAACTAGATATAGCAGAAATTACACACAAAAACAAAGAATCCCACTGTGCATGAAGTGTAAAATGTACAATGCCCTCGCCACAATATTCAAATCACATAGGAAAATTAATTGCCCGCAACAGTTTTCACCAATATTCAAAATAGTAAAAAATGTTGAATGAAAGATTGTAAATCGAATGAATAAATATTATCTACGACCTTCTGAGAAAGTTATCGTAGTTACAAATTGCAGATTGCCGTTTTGCCGGTAAAATTTCGAAAACGTACTGCGAAACTCGCTCTTATTTCTTCATTTTTTACAGTTTGCACTGCAATTTTTTCACAAGCAGACCAGAATGTTTCAGGGTGAAAAACTGACTAATCACTTATGATATTAGTAGGTTGTTATAAAATAATTTACTATCTCTATTTTTAATTGGTTGAAATATTGAAGTTGTCCGCCCTTCGAGTGGCAGTACCGATGGAAATTTCAGTAATTTTTAAAGATCTTTTTTTTCCGTGGCTGAGAAGCTAGTGTATTATTTTTTTCCAATCGCTATAAAATATTGAAAATTATTGGAGATACTCCTCCACTTGCATGACTTTCCTTCTAAATCAGACGCCAAATGCTGTTTGGAGAATCAGAGCAGCGCGTTAGACGTCAGAATCATGGAAAAACAACTGCATGCGGGAGAGCAACTCGTGCTCGTAAACACCTGAGCCGAGCAGTTACACATATACAAATATACACGAAAGAGAGAAACATTGAAAGAGCTGATGGGGAGGCTGATGTGAATGCTGCTTGTTTCTCTGCTGCTGTATACGCTTCACAATAACCGGAGCAAGAACACAGTGCACCTATACCCGACACCGAACAATGCTGTATTGTGTCGCGTGCTCAAACTCCCCATCCTATTTATACATATATATATATATATATATTTGTGTGTGTGTGTGTGTGTTTGTTACAATGTAATGTACATACGATCTGTGCGAGCAGTGAAATGCATCAGGTGCGACTCACTCCTACACTGCAGTCGTTAGCTCCATTATTGTTATTGTTAATGTTATTATTTTGTTCGTATTTACTCCCACATACGCTGTAAGTATGTTCACGAGGATATCACTGGCTTTGACAGTTACTCATTAAATTTTTAAGCGCGGGACTTTGTTACGACTTTGCGAACAATTTATAACCGCGCGGCTTTTCATCGATGTTTATATGTAAGGTCGCGGTTTCAAATAAAAACATTATATTTTATTTCTTTATAACACACGCGAAGCCAAGGTGTGAAACGTCTGGTGAAGCGAAGGAACATTGGATTCATGTGAAAAAAGACTGCGCACAAGGAGTTGAATAATATTTAATAAAAATGCGTTAAAAATAGTGTCTTTCAGGTTCGTCGAAGATGATTTTTGTGCAGCTCCAAATGTCCCTCAAATGTAATAAAAGTAGAAAACTGGTTTCACCATAAACAGCTGTCTCGTTTCAATCGAATTGAACGAAACAAACAAGAAAAAAACACGAGAGCGGATGCAGCCGACACGTGAAAAATTTAAACAGGGATCACGTCAGAGATAAAGTTTCATTGAGCACTACGAAATTTTACGAACTTTGACATTGATCGACATTGTCGATGAGAGAGTAAAAAGAGTGAGAAGAAGGGAGAAAGGGAAGCAATAATCCACACACAGCAGCCTATTGGGCTCTCTGGTTCACTCACGAGACACTTGACCCTCGATGAAAGACTGGGTTCAATTTCCACACCCTTCCTACAAACTCTTCCGGGCTGCGTACTCAACGTCGTGTCGAAGCTCTCCGGTATCCATACCACGTTTCTCATCTACCGTATACCTTCTTTTCTTTTTTTTTCTCTCTCTTATCTCACGAGTTTTCGAGAGCAGAAGAGCTGAAGAAATGAAAAAAAAGAAGAGCGAAAAAACAACAAGGATCCTGGAAAAGTCTCTTGTCAAGAGATCCAGAAGCAATGTTTTTTCAATAAGCTTCACCGAAAAATCTTTCAACTCTCGTCAGGCGATTGGAAAAACGACAAACTGCATGCATTTAAGAATAAAACGTAAAAAGCTGGACGTACACAAACACTACGAAACTATAAACATTTCAACAATGGAAAAGCTGCGAAAAACGTCTTGTGCGACGCGTATATACGGTTTAAATCTTGAAAGTTACGCCCTCTCGTTCGAAAGCATTCGATATACAAGCGAGATCGAAGCATATACCGAATGTTGGGATGAAAAGGTGAATAAGGCATTTGAATAATTCAGCGAGTGGCGATCCCATGTGCTTCAAAGTTGCAAGGACTCTTTACTTTTTTCAACTCTATAAAACTCCATACTCGAGTACCATCGATATATATTCCGGTTTTAGGAGAAAATCTCCTTTGCTTGGAGTTGCTCCTTATCCACTTGCTCTTTCAAAACTCTCCCGAGAAGCTTACACTACGCTTTCCGGCATTTTAAAAGAATAAACGATTTGATGGTTCCGTTTGAATTGATGCAAGATTTAAAAAAATCTTTGCATCGCAATAACGAGAGTCTTTATCTTCACTTGTAATTTTCAACTAATCTTTTACTTCCTTGTAAAAGGACATTTGCGAGGATAATTCCAGTAAAAAGTTTTCAACTATCGATTCTTCATCAGAAGAACAAATTCCCAACGTTCCTGAACAATTTTTTGTTCAATGCATTGTCGACTAGGATTCAATCATTAATCAATAACGAGCATGTTCATCTTTACTCGTAATATTTTGACCTAATCTTTCACTTTCTTGTAAATAAAGGACATTTGCAAGGTTAATTCCAGTAAAAAGTGTCCAATTATCGATTCTTCATCAAGAAAACAAATTCCCAACGTCCTAAACGATTTACTGTTTAATGCGTTGTCGATTAGGATTATCGAAATAAAGGTGTAGGAGGAAAGAGCAGAGTTTATATACACAATATAAAAGCTTGATGGGCAAAAACAAGTCATTGATATATCGTTGCATTCTGCAACCCTGAATACGCCCCTGTTGCACGTTCTTGTTTCACCCTGGGTTATAAACTTTACGATCTCGAGATTTAACGACGCGATAAATATATCGATATATGAATCGCGCTGGATACACTGTACGATATACAAGACCAAGAGGCTTCCCGTTCTATACGATATAACGAAGAGAACCTGAGGGAATCGAAGCCCTTGAGTGTCTCATATAATAGTAGCAGCCTGTGTTAGCGTCGATACAAATTACAGGTTTTACATGTAACTCGTAAATGAGGCTATATATGACAAATAACCATTGACACCCACCCACTTTGTATTTCATGAACGACAACATATTTGTATGCAAAGCGTTACATATCGATTATTTTGTTACTTATATTCAAATAAATATTCACTTCCACTCCACTCATTATTGCCAATAAAATTTTTATTTCTTTTACGAATATCAATTTCACCATTGGATCCTCGAGCCTTTGGCTGCATATTGCTACCAATCTGCGACGCCAATTCATCTTTTTTTTTTTTTGGATTCTGATGTAAAACACGATTTTTATTTCCATCTTTAATGATGAACAATCTTTTGGGACGATTGAATGCTTTGAAAATAACTCGTGATAAGTTTTAATTGAAGGATTTCAATTGCAAAAACAAGGTCATAAAAACCCTAGTGGCGATAAGTGTGCAGTCGAAAGGTGCAAATGGAGATTCCTTAAAGATTTTATCGAAGCTCTGTTCCACCAGTCGTCTTTGTGTCCAAATATTTAATCAGTATATTCAACTTTCTGACAAGTCCCAAACGATCTCCAAATTTTTTTCCTACCCCGAGACATTCCTCGATCTTTTAGAATTTTCCTCTTGGATGCGACATATTTCATGGGTCAGGAAGATGCTTTCTGGGGTGGCCTATGGACCGTGTCGAGGTATATATACTACTCGATGCGGCAGATGCTAACCCTGGGCGCGGTTTGGCGGAATAAAAAAAAAAAAAAAAAAAAAGTTTCACAGCTGCCGTTCGACACTCCTCTCAAAGAAACCTTACCCGAACTGCCCCGGTAGCTTGAGGAGCCCGGCACACTTCAGTGAGTATATACATACTCACAAATACAAAAAATATAGATATACGTTACGAGGTGTATTACAGATAATGTTCAAAACCATGTAAAGGACGATTTTTAGTCAGGAATATTTTTCCAAAGTTTTTCACATTTTTTAAATACTTTGTGTACTTGGAGTTTTATTTTTTACACATATTTTCATACGTAAGTGTAACGATTAATGAACGAATTGTGCGATATCGAGGATTTTTTAGGCTTGTATTGGAAAAAAAAAAAATCCAATTGAAGCCATTCTTTCCCGTGTGGGCTTTAGAATAGAAAGTTTCGTCTTTTCTACTACATACACTTATTTCTAATCTTATTTCTATTCTTTTTCTCTATTGTTTTATTGTACATAGTTTCGGCTCATCTCCTGGTTACGTCCTCTTTTAATTCTGCCTCTTCTTTCGCTTTCGCCATCCTTCCGAATTTTTTACTGTATTCACAAAGCATCGTCTTTTAGACTTGTATTAAAAATGGTACCGAATTAATCAAATTTTGACAGATTATTTTTGTACATCTGTCCGTAGGGTTGTAATAAAAAAATTCATGAGGGTTTGCACTAAGGCGTTTAACGGACGTTCCACTGAAATCGGTAAAACAAATTGAAAAAATGGTAGTGATTTCATTTGAAAAAACTTAAATCTGTAGATGAAGATTATTAGTTAATTAATTCGCGAATTCGCGAAATAGTATTTCAAAATTTTCTACAATTTTGAATAATAAATAATTAAAATGACTTATACGGATGCCCGCAAATGAGCTTGTTTTTCGCTCTCTAGACTAGACACCAACCTTCTAACATGAGTATAACGAATACACTGTGCATTTTCAGTCAACCTATGTAAACGGGAGTTTGGAAAATTTGTGTGTAAGACCATCGTCCCCTCACAAACTTATACCTATATGTACGAGATCTTGATTTTACCACGCAAGCTCCGTTTCAACATTCATCGCACATGGGGTTCACCCTCTCGGTCTTGGTACACGCCGGAAACTTCGACACTTATGAATACGTTCGGGACTTTAACGTAGCGAGCAAAAGGTACGCGAATGTAATACATATGGAGCGTTATAAAGAGAGAGAGAGAGAAAGAGAAGAAGAGAGAGAGAGTAAGAGAAAAGGACGAGATACAGGGAGAAGTTGGATGGTACACGCTAGCAGACTGTCGAGACACATTGTTATACCGAATGTCAGGATTATGAATGTGTACGTCAGAGACGTAAGTGAAAGAGCGAACGAAGCACTCGGCAAGTCAACCGATATACCCTGCGTAGAATGAAATTCATATCAATTTTCGCAGAAATAATATATTCTATTCAGCGGGCGCGCGACTGTACGATAAATCTTTTGGATCCTTTGTGGCGACGCGTAAATTGACTAGTAACGATAAAACAGAATGATTCAAAGTTCCAACGACCGAAAAGTATCGTTTCATCAAAAATAAATGAGACGATATTGATTGAAGAATCGACGAAACGATTTTTCTTTCTTTCCAAATTCAATCGACCGAGAGAATCGTCAATATCCTCATTTAGATTGGGAGAATCATGATTAATCTTGGCTCTTTGATTCCCTCAATCGAATCGAGCGCGACCAATCGATTAATAATGATTGAAACTACAGTTTAGACGAAAAAAAAGGACGAAAAAAAGGCCTCCATCTACGACAGCCCGTCAAAACGATAAAACGGCATCGTTCCGGAGTCGAGGTTTTTGAATTTATGAAAGTCGAAACGGAGCGCCACGCTAAAGGGTCTGCCGGGGAAAAAGGTCCAAGTCCAGGTGAGCCTCGAGAGCTTACAATGTACCACCTGCTGCACCTCGAGCCTTCCCAGGACACATGGGTGCACCATATTCTATACGATCAACTCTCTTGTGGTGTTGTGTTCGTGAAACATGTACACGACACTCTCGTGAATAACGACAATAGCCACGAAAGCCTCGGAAACGTTTTATTGCCATTTCCAAATAAACTAGAGTGGGCCGAAGTTGCATTTATGGAAAAAAAAAGAAGCGAAAAAAATGTCTATTCTGTACAATACACCGAATTTTTCTAAATCTCCCAATAGTTTAAAAGCTTGAGAAATCTGCTGAAAGCTTTGTTACAATATTTGTCTTTCTCGATATTCATTTATTTGCCATGGATCTTGCAAAGCTTTTTTCAATTACCTTGTAATAAATCGTCATTTCGCTTAGGTTTGCAAAGAGACAAAGAGGAAAATAGTGAAAGACAAAGAAATTGAAAAACATTGTACACAGTGTACTGTTTGTCGACGGGCTATCCCTGCTGTGCTTATTTATCCTGCACCAGCATCAGGGCCTGGCAATACGTCTATATAGTATTTGCCAAAGTGAAATATCGTTATTGTGTATCGATTCAATTATATCGCTGCGAGCTGCAAAGCCCGAACGACAAATCGAACATCTCCCGTGCGTTAGAAAACTCGATCAACGACGCAATCTATTTGTTTTTTTTTTTTTGTCATCGACTAGGGAGACTGAATTTTCATGCTTGAAACAAGTCCAATCAAAGTAGCACATTGTCTTCCAAAAGGCAGAAACAATTTCAACAATTTAATCGACTTTTTCATTATTGTTTAATCGGACAAAGATATTGATGAGAATAAATGGAATTTTGGAGTCGAAGAAAATAACGAAAAAGGAGAAATATCGTTTCAAAGAAATTTGAAAACTAAAATGACGTGAACAATAAAAAAATCTGTCGGGATATACAACTTGCGAAGGACGTAACATGCGAAAACATATTTTTTTTATGAAAATCTCATAAGCCCCAAAGCTTTCGAGTCAACCCCCGAGAAAGGATCTTTGTGATAGGAAGGGTCGTAGATCTCAAAGTATAGGAAACAGGGTGGTAACGTTGGGGTTTCTAACTCATGAAATAAACTCTCGTGTGTTCCCTATGCTCAAAGGAGGGTAACTATATTGTCTAAAAGCCTGCGGGGCAATGACCTCAGGTCCATGGGCAACGGACATGATCGCAGGTTCAACCAGATTGATCATAGACTTGTGTTTCTCGTTTCAATTTTTTATGCAAGATTTGTTTGAGGATATTTTAATCAAAAACCTGTTGTTATTTTTTCGTCGTACTCGCCATTTCGTCAAATGTGCCCAAACCTTTTTTTTTGTAGGGTGCGAGTTCAGAAAATTGAGAATTCATCAACACTTTAATAATTGAATCCCATATGAAGATGGCGTCTTATGAAAAAAAAAATGGAATGAGTTCAGAATTTGAGTTCGTACCATTGACCATCAGCCTCGAAACAAAAAACGAATGAGATGGAAAGAGTTTTTCTATTAAATAATTATTAAAAATAATAATCAAGTAAATAAACGAACGTGTATGAAGCATCGAATAAATAACCAAACGAGAGACTATGGCAAAAGGTCGACCACTATTTTCGTAGCCTGCTCTCGACCCTTTCAGCTTTTTATAAAAAAAGTTTTCGAAAACTCCGCGGAAGGTACGATATTTTTTATTTTTTCATCACGAATTTTCACGTAAATTACGCACCGTCTAAAGTTATTCGAGGACGCGAGCGAGGCTTGAGAAAAAATTACGATGGGTATACCGTGTACGTTTGCGCCGAGTTGAGAAAAAAAAATCATATTTCAGCGGGGAGATGAGCATGCGAATAAAAAAAAACAACGAGGCTACGAGGCTGTGGGCTTATCAGGGTCAACAGCAAAAAAAAAAGAAAGTGAAAGATATGTCGGTGCGTGCTGTGCATTTTTTTCATACTATTTAAAAAAATAAAAAAACAAACAAAAAAAACAGGAACCTAAGCGTATATATTTTCACTGAATCTGCAGCAGCCTCCTGGATATTCGACTTCTCCAAGTTTTCCTGTGCTCCTATATATCCTTGCAGTTAATCCGCATGTACGTATATACGACGAGCGGGGAATAAAAACGAGGGTTGAATGGGCTCGGCCCGGGTGACTAAGTGCGCCCGAAAATCAGCAGGAGGGGAGCACGTGTACGATGCAGCAAAAAAATATTGTTTTTCCCCACATATACCGCCATAGAAAGTCTCACCATCTTCATCGAGCAATATACATTTAAGCGATTGGCATAAAAAATGCAAAATTTGAATAATTAATAAACAATTATTCCGCGAGTTCCGCGTAATCAGGTCAAACTTGCAAAGAATCTAAACGAAAAAAAAACATTGCAACGGATTACGCAAACGTCGAAAATAATAATTGAATGTGTGTGTGTGCTGCAAACACGTTAGAAGCAGGAAAAATCGATCGTTAACACGGTTTCGCCAAAAGTGGAGTAAATGTAACTCAATTCAAGTCTCGTCTCATTCATTCACACGAGTTTGCGTTTAAAGAGCCATGTAAAAAAAACTAAGGCTTAGTGTACGTGATTGACACGAGTGAGCCCTTTCTTTAAGGGAGAAAAGACTTTATACAGAAGCTGGAGATTCTAGTGAATGAATATAGCAAAGTGTAGTTGGGCGTGACTAAGTCACCACGTGGGCATACGATCAAAACGTAAAGAGAAGTTGCGAAACAGCTACCAGTTTGCGAAATACCTGTCTACAGTTTTTCTTTTTTCTTCTTTTGGAGAACGGCATGAAAAAAAAAAAAAATAAACAAAAAAAAAACTCCAGCAGTGTAGGCCTCGGGAACGATTTTTTTTCTCTCTTTTCGCTCTCCTTCGCTTCCCTCTCCTTTTCACCCCTCGTGGCAAAGAACAAGGGGACTGACGCAAAGAGCGAACAAAGTCTCGCACACCCTCACTGAATCATCCCGTTTTTTTTCTCCACACTTCAAACACACGCCCACATTAAAGCGAGATCTAAAACTGTACGACTTTCTCTTTTCTCTTCTTTTTTTTCTTTCTTTAACATTTTTTTCTGAGTGCGTCGTCGTCACATATAAAACGACCGATCAACGACAACGATAAACAAACCATGAGACTGATCAGGTTGATGGGATAAAAAGAAATGAGTAAACAGAAGTTGATCGATCAATATTGATGATCGCTTCGAACGAATCGGTCTTTTGCCTTCTTTCTTGAAGGATGTTTCATCATTCTATTTGTTGTATTATCCGAAACAAAAGCTATCCACCATTTTGTTTGTATTAATTAAGGGCTTATTTAATGTTTTTTCAACAAATATTCAAAAAATTGTTTTTATTCCAATGAGTACGTCCTCATTTGGACTTTAATTATCCGGGATATACTCCTCTCTCTCTTTCTCTCTCTCTCCGTCCCTTTCTCTCTCTTCCTCGCTTAGCTGCTTCTCTAGTCCTATATGTACATGACGTGGCACACATGGCCGACGAAATCCGACTCGACAGTGAGAAGGACAAGCTTTAGCCAGGGGTTAGCAAAGCTATACAGATCCATGCAGGGGTGAAAATACTTAGTGAATGGAAATATTTTGTCAAATCATTTTCCATGCTGGTTCTCGTGCATCCTCTCTTACCAAACACGAAACAATAGTCATGCAAACATAGACAACTATTGAAAATGGCTGAAAAAAAAAACGAGAGGGTAGAATATACAATGACTCGTGAATTCATTGGAAGCAACAATTACGATCATCATTTAATTAATCAACTAATTAATCATGTTATTATTATGTTTTCAACGACTACAATTATCATCAATTGAATCAGATGTTTACCGAAACAGTAAATTGATCTGTTACAACTAAACAAAATTGTTAAACATTTATTGCTCGAAAGGCATTTGAAAAAAAAAATTTGTAACTCGTTTTTTCAAGTTTTTCAATAATCCCCTTTTTTATTATCCCTTATTCCCTTGCAAAGTATCCATGTTCGATCTTCCCCTGTGTATCTTTCGAAATTTGGTCCCAGGTCAACAAAGCTCTCGTTTCACCCTGCCGTCAATCGATTTCAATTGCAACTGATCGATCACCAATTACATTGAAATTCCGGTGAGAATACACAAAGAGTTTGGCCATAATTCTCGATGACCGGCAGGCGACAAAAGGAAAAAAATATACATTCGACAAGAAAAATGTAGGAACAAGAGAATGACTTTTGAATCTCGAAAATAATATATTTGTATATCCACGTGTTGGTCCAAGAGTCGCACAGAGAGAGAGAGAGAGAGAGAGAGAGAGAGAGAGAGAGAGGGAGAGAGAGAGAGAGAGAGAGAGAGAGAGTCAGAACTGGCGCAGCTTTCGAAACGCACCCTCGACAGAGAGCGTCACCCTAACACAAGCGCTGCCTGCAGATATTGATTTAGTATTAAGTTCGAGTGTTCTCCACCACTCTACAGAGAAATATACATATATATATATGCATATATAGACAGTAGAAAACCAGCATTGGACCAAAAGTTGCCATTCTACAACTGTTCTGCCTGTAGCCGCATCGTTTTTCGGTTTCCCATTCACATATTCACCGAGAGTACGAGAGACGTACATGAGAGAAAGGAGAAAAAAAGCGGCGGGTGAATTCGAGCTCCGCGAAAACGAAATTTCGACAAAAGGGCCTCACAATGGGGAACCGGAAGAGTGCCTGAGATCGAATCCCGTGTAAAGTACATCCCAGACTCGTCCATAGGGGGTACGAACGATGTCAATGCCAAACACTTTGATATTTTTCTCTCATCGTAACGCTCTCAACTGTGCGAGCCCCAATGGTTCTACGGCGTGTCTCTTTACTCCGTTACCTGCAAAATCTTTTTATTCAAACGCTTTTTCCTATTATTCAACTATTCAATTAGCTTTGAGTGGAGTCGTGAGTGCAATCGTCGAAGCTCGTACGTAACATTTCAATTCGAGACAATGATAACAATCCCCAGCTGGAGCTATAAACGCGATTGAACAGTGGAATCAAATTATTTTCACGAATGAACGAAAAAAACATTAACTGAGAAATAAAATTTTCTCAGGATTTAATAATATGCAGAATTTTAGCACGAGAGTTAAAACGATGCAAGAGACGGGAAAGCGAATTTTTGAACCGAAATCGAGAGGAGTTAATATGCAAAGTGTACAACGAATAAATGTACATTTTAAAAGGATCAAGATGACAAATTACGTTGAAGTCTTTAGTGAAACTGTATTGAGAAAAGTGGAGGAAATAGTTCCAAGGAAACGTATAATCCTGGTGGATTATCCTAATCGACAGCTTACGTCTCGCGAAGCGTGAAATCTTAACCCCGCGAACGATCTCGTTCTCTATAAAAAAAAAGGTAGATCGGGTCAAAGACTCTGTATCGCTTTCTCTGTACTTTTGTAGAATGAGAATGTTGATGATTGCTCTGCCGGGTGGAAAAAAAAGAGTCTGCTTCAATATTCCGCAACGTTTTCTGGTCTTTCATTGGAAAGACTCTCAGAAATTTAACCTTTCGTCCTCGACCGCAATCGATCGATAAAGCTAGCATATCCACGAAATTGAGAAAAATTAAGACCGCGCGAATGAGTGGAAAAAAGGGACCAGTGAGAGGAAGGAATTGATGATGCGTGTATTGAAAGGAAAAGAAAACTTGAATTAGTGGATCGTGGATAATCTTTTAGTAAATGGATAATCCTGACGGCGAGTGAAAGAACGTCACACTTAATAAATATATATGTGTTGACATATATATTTTACTAATGATTCAACCTGCTCAATTAGCTGCGATTCGCTCTCAGGCAAATGGATGCTGAATTTTCACAATCAATTTGAGTAAAGTTCATTACAATAATTAAATTAATTTCGATTGGATTCGTGACGCAGTGTCTGTTATTGACTTGGGAAAATATTAACAACGATACAAAACGATAAAAAAATCCACGGTTTCACATTTTCGTCGATATTTTTAGAAATTTGATCCATAATTTCCAAGCTGTTTTGATCATTTGGTTCTGTTTCTTTTTGCTTCAATATTGCGCCGATTGGTTAATGGTCTAGTAAAATATTTCATAGGCAAATTATTGTTATTTTTTGATTAATTACATATAATTGAATTTTTATTGATTTTCTAAATGCTCCAGTTTTTCAATGAGTTCTTTGACGAGTTAATATGCAGGACATTTAATTTTTCGCATGTTCTTCTCTTTATGGAAAAACGAAAGTATGACTGGCAAGATGCACTCCGATCACGCGATAAAAATTTGAGAAAAATAGAAAATGAGTTCTGCAGGTTTTAAAAATTGATGAGAAATCCCGATCGAAACAAACGACAAAAAAACCTGAGCCTGCTTATCAACTAATTACTAAAACGATTTGATTTCGAAAAAATGGTACTTTTTTTCATGATTTTCGATGGTAACATTTCTTGATGAGAAAAGATGAGAGTCATAAATAGAGAACGGAGAAAATGAATGAGTACAGAAGCTTCATCGTGAATGTCATACATCAGTGAAGCACGCGGGAATGAAGCAAACGTTTCAGCAATTTTCGCACCCTCTGCCGTGCAAAAGAAACCTTTACGCGCTGACATTATTTCTCTTTCAATGTTTATACGTGGACATATATATAAATATAGATATAGATGTCAGTTAATTCTGGAAGCAAGGATACATGGCGCTGAGAAAAATCACCCGAGCGTTGGAAAAGCCATTTGTGGCCTTGCACCCACGGGGAAACGTGGCCGAGAAAGGAAAGCAGGAGGAAAAACGTGTATGTAGGGCTTGGTGAATGCGAGGTCAGCAGTTCACAGACCATAAGACTTGGCTTGATTTTCTCGAGTTCAATAATTCGAAATAAAACGTGTTTGATGTTGCGTCTAAAGGTCGTCGTATATTTTCAATCACCATCGTTCATAAAGAAATTACGACGTGTATTCAGTGACAAAATGCACGTGCGGATAAAATTTAATTCTCGAATAATATATTACGAAGCATTTAACTTATTTATTGTTAGAGAAATTTCGATGGGAGAGATATTTTGGATTTATTCTTTCGAGATCCCGCAAGACGTTATCATCGCCGAAGACTGTGGGAAGGTGTCGAGGGAAAAGTTCAACCGAATGAAAAAATGCGATCATCGGAGGCAACGTATGGTGCGGAGCAGAGCTTAAAAGTAATAATTGATTTCGGGCTTCGTCCAAGTTTTGAAAAGGTGAGAAAATAATTGAGGGTTCTTTGAAGAATGTGTAATTGCAGTGATTTGGCTTCAGTGAGAATCGAACATCGATAGGAATTTCGTGACCTGACGAGCGTTAGCCCAATCGTCGAAGAAATAGGAATTGAAAAATCTCGAGAAATTTAGTCAATTGATTTTGCCACATCGGATCATTAACAGCACACCGTCAAAAAATCACGAAACTCAATTTTTATTGTTTTTATAATAAATCGAAGCAATCAAGATCCTTCATTTCTGGTAATAAGAAGATCGTCCACGTTTGGACCTAAGAGGTTCAATTAATTGAACTAAAAAATAAATGAAAAATAAAAAAAATGCTGCAACTTTTTTTTCCATTCGAGAACAATAGGATTTCCAATTTCATTGGAAGATATCGGTTGTAGGGGAACAGCATAGAAATAGAGAAACGTGCGCTCCATTTCGTTCGATGAACGAGATTCTTGTCCCGGAGTGAGGATGGGAAAGAGAAAAAGGCAGAGAAGGAATGGTGAGGCGGGTGGGGGGTGGGGGGGTGGAGAGAGCAGAGAATCGAGAGAACTTGCTTGGTTTCTCGGCAAGAAGGATTATTACCCCATGATGGAATCACGAGACGCTCACCTCCGTCTCATCGGAATCGATTTCCCTCTCGACTACTATACAGTAGTTACATATACATGGGAAACTTCCAATCTCTTCAGGCCTTTGAATTTAATTGCTCGCTGCATCGACAAGAGAGGAGAGCCAAAGATTTATCGCCTTTTGTACACGTATATATAACTTTTGTTCTTTTGTAGTAAAAAGGCGTAACTAGAGCGAATTAACAAAGCTATGCAACATAATTTACGACCTTTTTTTTCCACTGCAAGTCTTCACGAACATCGCGTCCATGTGACCTGCTCAAATGTTCGGGTTTTATATAAGAGATAGATCGCATCCCCGTTCTCTCATATCGACTTTCGCGCCGGGCCATGGCAAGAATCATACTCTTTTCATCGCAATTCTACGCTCCGTTGAATAAAGCAAACTTTTTTTTCCATTATTTTTTCTTCTTATTCTCCCACGCCCTCTTGTTCTCTTCTGCAACCTCGAGCCGAGCATATTTTTCGTGAGATAATAATGCGCGAGAGAGGGATGAAAAGTTTGAAAACAATTGAGGAACGTTAAGAACAAGAAAGTAGTAAAACTAGATTACAAAGAGCCGCGCACGAAATTATTCGTGGATACACGGAGAAAAATAAATTGTTGAAAATACCGGAATCCAGGTTGCTTTTACCAAACTGACTAGTGCGTATATGGATAGAGAGCCTGTACGGTATTTCTTACTTCATTGACCTTGTCAACTCAGTAAACGGAGTTCGGTTTGCTAATCTAGTCCTAAGCGTTGGCATGATTATAACATGTGGTATTTTTTACCGATTATGTAGTAAAGTTACTAGTCAAGGGTGTAAGGATGATTATCACTGCCAACGATAAATTTACTAGCTCATGTAGTTGAAATTATTCGTCAAGCTCTTAGTCGCGGAGCCAGTCTAAGCCATTCGATTTACCAGACTGTTCGGTCGTTTATTCGTTTCTGGAGCTAGTCAGTTTGGTAACTCTTACGACAAACAATGATTAATATACCAATTCCGATAGGTAAAATTAATCGCCGAATTCTGGTTTGCAGTATCTGTCTCGAGTATTAGGAATTACTGAACTATATAGTGTATGTACCCATTTTTTTACTAGTCAGTAAAGTAACTGCTACCACAAGTTGCCTAACATGTTATTAGTGCTTTTAGTTTATATTACCGGTCAAATAATATTCTTTCTACGAAATTACTTTGTTTTAATTAACAGCAGACACCTCATTCATATATGGCCTCTAGAAATCTGCTGCAATCGCTGTAAATATTAATTATAAAAATCAAGACAGGTACAAAGGAATATTAAACACGTAATTAGACATTTTATAATTTTATTGCGAGTATTTTACATGATACACTTTGAATAATTCTTTACATTGATCGAGGTACAAACAATATTTATAATGCGTAACGTACGGCTACATACATTTTGGATTTTTGTCAAAAACTTAACCCACTAATAATAAAAGCAGTATAAATTCCCTTTATCGGGATTATTTCGCAATTCGCTATCTATCAAAATAGAGGACATCAGCGAGGTATTATTTTTCCCCACATTCGTCAACGCATGGAGATATTCTTGGCCTCGGAGGTCGTTTGTCAGCAACTCTTTAAGGTTGGTTCGAAATTGATGTGCCACCGAATTCAGATGCTTGTAGACATCTTGCGTGCTTAGTACTGCTGCGGGTGTATCACTTGTAGCACTATGCGATGGCAAATCGGTCAACACCGAAGTGACGGGAGGAATATTTTCCTGCAGTATTTCTTGCAGATTGCCTGTAGGAAAATAAATGTATTTTATTTATAATCAAGTAACATCACACTTAAGGAGTTTTGATACAAGTCATAAAATGAAATCGTTCAGCTTATTTGTACGGAGAATCAGGGGAGCGGGCCATTCTATTGTTCTCAAGCAAAGCGCTAACTTTTCACAACAAAATTCCGTATAAAAATTACATGATTGCTAAAAAATTGATCGTTTTCATTGATAAAAAATAGAATAATTAATAAATGATGTAGACGAAATATTTCATTTTCTGTCGGCATAATTGTAATGATACTTTAAGTGGTTTGACAGTTTTTTCTAAATTTAAAAAGTGTCTTTTCATTTGAGAATTTTGTGGAAACCGTGTAGACAATCGTTTTGAAACGTGGAGGACGTTTTCAGGTTAAGTCGAAGTACGTATATACCGTAGAAATACGAATAAAATGGTTATGTTCCGTCACTTGTACCGAAACTAACCAAAACACTGTATCACCAAATTTCACATCACATATAACCAAAAAACCGTTTTACGAAATCTCTTACCTGATCCTAGCTCCATAAATCCTTGTGAACAATCCGGCACATCACTCCCGTGGTTGTGCACTCCGTTAGAGTTACCGAGAACTGTCAATTCGAAATACTCGGACATGGTATTTCTATATATTTCCCTCGTAGAAATGAAAGAAGACGCCGATTAATTCACTCCCGCACTTGAGTACACTTCACCCGTCAAATGTAGAGTAACGAATGCGTACGATTACCCGCCAAATTCGTAACAAATACGTTTGCCTCTGTAATATTGATGACGGCCACATGCAGATTTACAAACAGACTAGTAACAGTACCAAAAAAGGCGGTACGATTTACCACGCATTCGGTGATTCCCCCGACAACGCGCGCTACAATCAAACCTTCGTAGGCCACGCGAGAGTGGCGCGTAAAGCGTATCAATCTGACCGTAGTCTTACCGACGGAAAAAGAATACGAATCTAGGGCTGCGTGGTAAAACTAATCAACTGACTGGTAAAACTTGCGATTTCATCTGTCGAATTCATAAAACTATACGGCGTGTATATGGTCACAGAAAATCGGTACAACGTACCGTTATGAGATTATTTCGAATGACCATAATTTAATCCTAATTTTTACTTTTGCGCACGTATTTAAAAACGTACACACCTACGATTGCAACTAGAATTATGGATTTCCTGACCATAATTGTTTTACCGGTGTAGCGTGGTAATTTGAACAGGGGCATTTTTCTCCGTGTAAGGAGGGATGAGATGAGTTGAGGGAACATGCGCAAGGGTGGAAGAGAGACGAAGAGAGAGAGAATGCGAGTAAAGTGGTGTGTGGATGCTTGAAAAATAAAGGGTCGAGAGTAATCAGAGATCTTGGTACGAAGGGCGGAATAAATCGACATCGATTGCACGAGAGAGTTACGTTGGTTTAAAAGTCCTTTTGCCAATCTCTGTTCTCTATTTCTCTTTCACTTTCCTACGTAACCGCATTCGTCCCTAAAGATCCCACTCAGCAGTATCCGCAGTCGGCGACGATATGGTCAAAAGCTTTTGCGGTGTTGGTCCACCAACATACGCGGGAAGCTTTTTTGACTGTTGACGCCTCGAATTTCATGGGCGTTACGACTCACCGTGTGGCAACCACTATTTCAAATGATATACATGCAACACACTCTGCACGAGGTATTTCAATCGAAATTGGATGATTTTTCGCTCAACCTACTTCCGCAAGTCTTTTAATCTCGTGTTTTTTCGCATGCACGCAAATTCTGACTGCTACGAGCGAGAGTTTGTGAAGCAGGGTTTGAAAAAAAATCTCAGTCACTTTTCAACTCGTTAACGAGGCGTTATAAAGTCGTCGTTAAAAAAAAAAAAAAAATTACGCCATTCGAGTACACGAACTAAGTTGCCAATCCTCATTCGTTGCTCCTGACTCATTTAATTTGAAAAGCTCATAAAAAATGATTTACCCAAAAAAATATTTACCTACAAACGAAACTTCTCATAACAATTCCAAAGTAACGAGAAGTATTCATCCTTTTTGTTGCTCTACACTGAAATTTTCGAGCTAAAAGCCAGTCGGACATAATTTACATTACTTGTGGCATAAACTTGGAAAGGAAGCTCCGAGCAGCTCCTTAGCCCAGAGCGCATAGCAACGTGTACAGGACTCGGATAATCGGGGTTTTGATACTCCAAACGCCCCTGTCTGTTTTGCTCGAAGCGCGGCGGACGAGGCGGATGAACGAGCAGCTAAGTGTATACATGCGAAAATGAACGAGGAAGTTTGGTAAATATCGAACGCCAGTAAGCCAAAGGACGTTGATCCAGCGGGGTTTAGAGCTCAAAGTCACGTGGGTTAGGCCCTTTTGTTTGGAAGGTATAAATATATGTATGCATGATTTATGAACTCGTGTGTATTTGTGTCTGTCTTGCTGCCTGAAGCCCTCTTCTCCCCCGGAGGCAATATACTTCCCGCCTAATAAGTAGTTAGTTAGTTAGTTGAGGAAACTAGATTATCAAGTTGTATGACGTGCGCGAGCAGCGAGGAATCGTGGAATTGAGTGGACTGCTGTCGCGAAAGTTGGAAAAGGAGTGGTGACGTTCCACGCGTCTCTCTCCCTTTATGCATCTCAATCTTCATCCCTATGCAGAGAAGCAAGCTTTTCAAGCTAAAAGTGTGAGTTTCGCGGACCGCAGCCAGAATTTGCAAAGATTGAACGAGCGCGCGGGCGCGCGAGAGAGGAGAGAGAGAGAGCGAGTAGTGAGGAAAACGTTATTACGACCATTTTCTGTGGCTTCTCGTTTGCAAACTCTCATCTTGTTTTCTATATATTCTGGAAGGAGAGGAGAGCCGGAACTCGGTTATTCGAAATAAATCTCACACTCTCGTGTGCCACGGAAGAATTTAAACTTGCGCGATATATGTAGACGGTTATACAAATGTATACGGGTTTGTATATTTTAGTCTTGGTGTCTACGCTGTTGGTTCGGCATCCCCTATGGAGATGGAAAACCAACAGAGGAGGAGGTAGGGATAGCCCGGAAGTTTTCAAGTATCCCTCGGCTCATCGTTTCATATACACAGGAGTCAAATCTTGTATGTGAAATGTGCGCAAGAGCTCGAACAACCATGAATATAAATTGAAGAAAAATATATATATTTTGTCATATGTATGTATAAATATAGAGCTCATAAAACAAAAAAGCTCGGGGCGAAAATCTGGTATGGGACAGATTGCCAACGGTGGTTATAGAATCCATAACTATACGAGTTGCAATGGAGTCTTTGAAGGTTTTGTCAGAGGACGAAAAAAAAAACTTAATCGTGACTGTACAGGGATGAAAAAAAAAAAATACTCGCCCGGCAGGACTGTCTCCTGAAATGTTGAGTAGAAATAAAAAGCGAAGGACGCGAATTTACGATAAAAAAATGCAATTTTTTTTCTCTCGCTGCGCTGCTATGGCCAACTTTTTCTCCCTTTTAGACTTTCCTACCGTTTCACTCATTCTTTTTTCTTTTCTTTCTTTTCTTTCTTTTTTTTTTGCTGTCTGTGTTTCCGTGGCTTATACTCGGAAGTCAAAGCTACACGCACCGCACGTTTCTACATATATTCATTTCTCTCCTTTTCTCTCCCACTTCCGTTTTTCTCTTTTCAACCGTTTCTCCTTTACTCACGGTTCAAAAGACCTCTTGAATCCTCTGCTCCATCTCTTATTGGGAGTCTCAACCTCAGTCGCCCACCAGATCAACAATGATTCTCTTTGCTTTGGGACGAACGGTATATAGCCACGCTCGCATTCTATATACAGTCATAGAAATTTATACATATATAAAAAGGGTTTAAACTCACAATGAAGGATCTCATCACGCTCGACTTTTTTCCTCGTTCTCTCTTATCCCACGATGTGCCCTCCCTGACGATTACATCCTGCCCCTTTATCCGGCTATTTTTTCTCTCCTCCAGTAGCATAATCGCGTCTCTAATCTTAACCCAAAGTGTACAATTTCCACGTTCCTCGCATTAAACTAGAACCTAAACTTTCTTTTTTTTCCCCCGTAGACGTCTTAATCCTGAGCCATCGATAACTAAGTGTAGTTCTTGATAAAAGTAAACTTGCTGGTTTACTTTCCTGCTCACCCTCGGAAGAAGTTGGTGATTCGCATAAGCCTGAATTCTCATACATGCCGGAATTCGAACAAAAAAAAGGATCGTTTATTTACGTGAGAAAGAAAAATAGACCCAAGTGCAATAACAACAAAGTTGCTACTTCAAACAAAATGCATCCTCCGGAGTGAAAATAATTGTGCTGTTTCCGCATCGCGAGAATAGTGAACTGTTCGGTTCAAACAATCAGGACTGATTGATTCGGCAAGCCATTGCGATAGCGATAAAGAATCGTTAGCGCACCGGAGGTAGAAATAACATTACGAGAAATATGGTTGCAACTGGGTGCAGCAGCGAGTCTTCCCAGCAGAAATCTCTGACTTTAGGATCGCGGGGTGACTGTGGGATGAAGAGTAATGGTTGGTCGGTCAGCCTGACCCGGCGGAGCTCATTAATTAATACCTTCCAACTCGATATGGCTTTTCAAACCTAACACAAATGAAAACATCTGCACGAACGTATGAGCGACCGGGGCACTGGCTACGTGTGGGTCGTGTGTATACAACGGAGCAGCGATATTGAAATATCAGTAATAATTGTAATCGAGGGTGGAACGCAAGGAAAATAAACATGTAAAGAGAGCTCAGAAACGCTTGCGTACTAAAGGTTCGAATGTTATAGGAGCAATTTAGTAATCGTAAAAACAAAACGTTCATTCCGACAAGCAGCAGACCCCAAAGGAAAAAACAAATAAAAGGAGTAGCGCGTACATAGCTGTATATTAATTTGGCTACGACGTATATAAATATTAGTGGCTGTATATACATTTTGATATGGCAGTTGCCTAAAATATGTATGTGGTAGAGAAAGAGCCGGACGAATGTATTGGGGTGAATGGCGAGCACGTATAACGCCAAGACGCAAGGGGTTGAAACGAGTGGATACTAGGGTAGCGCTGGGCAATGGTTGCAACGTTACGAGACAGAGCAGCAAGAGGAAATAACGGTATATGGAATATAGGAGCGAGTGAAAGTGCAAAAGAGATGGCAGAAAAATTAGGTGGAGGAAAATAGTGAGATGGAGAGAGAGGAAAGAAGAGTAACGAGCAAGGTAAATCGAGGGGGATGAAATGTAACGGTACAACGTGGGAGATTGGTATAGTGGGTGAACCCTCCGCAAGTGCTGATTCCTTCATGGTAGTTCCCAAAAGGCGATGGTATTAGTGACCATTTGTGAAACGTATATACACACACACACACACATGGTGAGATATGTTGGTTATTTGCAATGAAAAAGGGCTCGAGCGAGGCAGCTTGAACGATAAAATAATAACATTTACGCCATTTTCATTCTCACTATTCTACGAGTACACAGAGTTATATAGCTCTATATATTTCATTAACATGGTCTTGGAATACAGCCGCAATGGCAATAAGAGAGAGAGAGAGAGAGAGAGCGAGAGAGAGAGGCTCAGTTTGGTTGGAAGGGAGAGTTTCAGTTGGTGGGCCGTAGAAACCACCTCCGCGTTAGGGGTTGTGCGCCACCGATCTATATATACCGCATGGGCGGACTACAAAGTGAGGGTAAGCGCACACGCGCCAACCAGATCAATACTCTCGCGCGCGCGGTTTCTCAACTATAAGAGAAAGTAAGAGAGGCGAAAATACACGAGACATTTGAAAGACTGAGAAAGAGGTTATAGAACGAGGAAAAGTGAGATAAAGAATGGTTGGTGGTGATGCAACAATAGAGAGGGATTGAAGGTGAAAAGCGATATGTATATTATGGTGTATCGTGATCCATGTGTATACGTTACGTAGGTTTGTGTTGGTAGGTGGAAAAAGTTGGGGAACCATGTGATATTTGTCGGAGTGTACGAGGACAGGTTGACAACTAAGTAAGCCAACGATAATTGGACAAGAACGACGCGCGAACCTCGGCAATGGGACACACATAGTTATACCTAAAGTAGAATTTAAAAAAAATGCCGAGTCATTTACGATGGTGAATCTAATTTGACAAGCGTATTTCAGAATCATCATCATGTGTACGTTAAAAATGAATTTTTCGTAGCCCTAAATGAATGTACTCCGATGAGTCAATGCCATTATTTTTCCTCCAAGAGACATCAATTCTGGCTGGAATATAATTCAACATTTTGGAGAGGCTATGAGGGGAGGAATAGCTCGAATAGGAAGTACGTAAATAATGTAAAATCGTCCAGAGGTTACCGTGATATAACACTGCGATGAGGAGGGGGAAAGAAAAATTTGAGGTATTCGTTCGTCGTTATGGTCGTTCTGTGTATGGACCTCGCGGCATTTCACCATCGCCGCAGTCTTTTCAACATTATTCCCCATCGTGTTTGCCATCTAGGAAAGAGCCCTTTGTGCAATTCCCCTCTTTCACCCCTTCCATATACTCCTCTGCGAAGACCTTTTGCGTTACGGAATAATTTGCCGTTGCGCGAGGGGGATGATGCGATACACTGTATGTCCTAACAGAGAAAGCACACCAGCGAGCCGACATCTCACCAGAAAGGTCTCTGCCATATTACAACTATACTCTCATCCCCGAATGAATCCCTGCTTCCACGCATATCTATGGCTACTAAACAAAATGGCGTAATTTATGCGATCCGATACTCGTAGCTATGTGGGTTACGGTCTTCCGCTTTGCTATAGCACTCGATACAAACATGTTTTCACACACGCAACACACATACACACACGATACGTATGTATACGTCTCTCTTGACTTCAATGAATGCTCGTGTTGACACGGAATACAAAATACCTGTGGATCTCTGACTTTGTGAATTTTACTGGTGGTATGACATGCAGATTCACAGCAGCAGAGGTGAAAAAGCCTCGACTGCATTCAGCTTCGGTTGAACGCTACCAACCAACCCCCATAGAAAGACCTTTCAAAATGAAACCACCCTTTCTCTCTCTTCCTTTATTCCACACTGGTCTACACATAGAATTCTTACAGGAATAAAAACAAAGCTCTGACGAAAAAAAGCTTATAAAGGAAAAAAAAGTGCAATACATACCGCCATTGAAAGAATTTTTAATAGCAGCCTATACTTAATTAAAGAGCTGCACGTTCAGTATCTTGTCCAAAAAATGTTGATAAGCATTCATCAATGAAGCATCTGTTTTGAACCGAGGAAAACCATGGTTTTTTTACGTCTTTATATTTCTAAATTCCTCTGCGATATGCCAGTGAAAATAGTACTTGTTTGTGCGTTCAAATTCCCAACAAATTTAGAGCTCGTTTTCCGCACTTTCTCACATAACACCAAAGCGAGCAGGAAAACAACAAGAGATTTTTTCGTTGTAAAAGTAGTTACATGGCACGTGCTTCATGTATACAACGAGGTAAATTGGTGCTGAAATAAAGTCATGAGATCGTTGCCACTGTGCAGAGATACGTTGGTGAGAACGATCTAGGCAACAGGAAGTATTAAGTGTATAAAAAGAGTTTCATGCGGCTGTAGGACTTTCCAACTGGGTCAACTACCCCATAGTCCAGTAGCTCTTCTTCTTTTCTAGCATCACCAACATACACACAAGAGGCAAGCAGTCTAGCGATGTTCTTTCTTCCACGCGCTTCCCTCCTCGAGGAGAACACTCGCCAACTCCGCGGATCTTTTCATTCGTACAACGTGGCTTCGCGCATGTATAAAAGCTCGTCGTTCACGCGTATACAACCTATTCAACGTGAAAATAAAACCTACCCACTTTGCATAGACAATATATACTGCCCGCGAGAGATTTTCAACCGTCGCGTCTTGTTCGCATGTTAAACTTTTTCGTATTCATAAAAATATCTCGATTTAATTAATTCATTATTTACGTTAAGAGTAATGAGCTTATGATTAATAATTTAGAAGCTGATTCGCTTCCATATCCTTTTCCAACACAATTTTGTCATCAGTCCGCGAAAAGTTAATCGAAGAATGTACCATTTTTTATCCACTTTTCATTTTTGATCTAACTAATTTACTAAATAATATCAATTTAATAAGAAAATAAAGGTTGTCATAGGCAACAGTAACCAAGAAGAATGTTTGCAACCGGAATCGAGAGCGACAGGTCGATAATTCATCATCTTCTGCGCTCATCAAAGTTAAGCAGTCATCATGGGTGAGGTCATTATACTTGGTGGGTTGGTCGATTAGCCATGCACCAGCTTGCGTATCAATTGCTGAGCGGGATGAGGCAGCTTTAATGATTGCCTACGAGTTTATTTCCGAGTCTTATTAATAATTCGCGCACCGACTAAATTATAGATCTCGTCATTATTCCAAAGAGATATCGCTGCAGTAATTTACTTTCTCACTCGATTGAATAAGTAATGAGTAAATCGCGACCACAGAGGTAATTGTCCTCGAAGAATCTTGTTCCACTGTATCAAAAGCTCGTGAGACGCAAAGAACGATAAGAAGAAGAAGAAGAAGGAGAAAGAACTAATTTCATTAATGTCCAACGACAGAAGCAATAAGATTGAGACCCGGAATGTCTTTCCGGAGAACTATGAGGAGGTATTGTTGTTTGAGTTCTGCGTTTTTTTTTTTTTTTTCAATCAAGCGATGTAAATCGAGACTTTGAAATACTGTACGGGAAGACTTGAGGATCGACTGTTTTTATGGCCAATACGTAATTCCGTCATATCAACGGAAAATCAATGGAAAACATCGATACTCTTCGGGGATAAGTGGGTCGATTATCCAATGCCATAAAGAACGTAAACTTGGCTACTTCTCTAGACGAGTACAGAAACGAGGGTAAAAAAAAAGAACAGTTGGAAAACGAAATGAAATGCCAAAGTAGCAGAGAAAAGAAAGAGCTGATATTGTCTCAGAGAGAGAGAGAGAGAGAGAGAACGGAACGAAAAGGAACGAAAAGTTTTTCAATTGTGTGAAAAGTATTTGTCTGTGAGAACTGATATAAAGACGAGTTTTCACGAGCGACGAAATGCGCGACATAAAACGTTATCGAGAACTTATCACCAGCAGCGATCCGATTTTCAATCAGATTTTTCACTGTACCAATGGAATGCTTTTGATCTGAGCTTGATGGAGACTGGAGTTGATGTTGAGTTCTTCAACATGATTAATCAGTGAAGAAAAACGTGATCAAGTGATCCCATAGAGTAATTTTTATTTCGCCTCACCGCATTCCGTTTTGATAATGAAAATCCGTTTGAATTACGAAAAAAAAAAATGATTCGAAAACGTTGCATTTATAATATGGAAGGGAAAAACCGATTTTAAATAACTCTCTAATGGACGCGGGAATGTGAAAATTCACCCTGTTCACATAATCGGGTGCGCGGGATTTATATAATGATATGTATTCAAATTTCAACCGATCATATCTCTGCTCGAGATCGAATTAAACTTATGAAATGCGGGTGTGGAGGACGCATCAGGGAGAAAATACTTTAAATAATCGTTGCTCCAGGCGGCGTCATTGATGGCAGCGATTTAATCATATTCCGGTACAATTTCGCTATTTGTTACCGTGTTATGACTCATTCAAACGCGACCATATACAAATTGATCATCAAGCGAAAGAGAGAGAGAGAGAGAGAGAGAGAGAGAGATAAAAGCGATTGATCAAAGTGTGAACACCGCATAGAACGAGCGTGTTGTCATAGGTTTGCTGGTTCGACCAGTTGGCCGCAGTAAATTACGTCGATTATCGAAATATCCCTCCTCTCCTTCCAATCTCCAATTTATACGTGCATTCGTGTATCTTTGTGTACATGCCAAAATTTCGAATCGCGTATCTATATGTATTCGTCACTATCTTCCGTCGACGTGACATCCGCGGTAATGGAAGCTATTGTCACACGCAATTTCGGACTGTTCACCAGACGCGGAGTAAAGAAAGAGCGAGAAGAAAAAAGAAACAAGAGAATCACGTCCGAAAAAGGCAATTATTGATGGGGTTAAACGCCAGTGTAATTGACACGATACAAAAGTTACGGCGAGTTAACTTGTTAAGGGATTCCACCAGGATAAAAGGTTAATTCGTGCTCGTAAAGATCTTCACAATGATAAGGATGAAAAATTGATGTAGGTCGATTTTTCATGATCCAAAAGACTGCAAATTTGCATTTCTATGAGTTTTTCTAATCTCGAGTTAAAAAAAAAAACAATCAACTACAAAAATAGTCGATAAAATCTAAGGTAAATGGAGAAACTCTTGAAAAAGTATTTGCAAAACACTCGCATTGGCACAAAATAAATGACACGTATATTTAAATACTTCTTTTTTCTTTCAATAGCATCGGTGCGATTGTGATTAAAATCTGCTTACCCTTCCTCCTCTTTCACGTGTGTGAGTGTGTGTGACGTCAAATACCACAGATTTAAAACGAAATTGTCAAAAGTTAATTATCTCTCTCTGGGCGAGAGTATCGAAAAAGGAAGACACGAAAAAAGTGGTCAGACTGAATAAAACAGGTGGGATGAGAAGGCGGTGGGGCGGGAGCTGAGTTTGAATTTGTGGAGGGAATTGAACGCGATTGATAGCAGAAAGTATGTACAACGCGCCAATCATACGAAATCAATTTCCCATTCTCTTTCCGTAATCGATATTACATTTGCTATTCATCAAATATAGATATACGTGTGTGTGTGGGTGTGTGGCTATTTATTCGCGGGTATAATGTACCGAAGGGCAAAAAAGAATGACCACTGAACCATCAAAGCAGCGATATCCGGACCGAGCAATTTTGACATCCACTCAGTACAATTACCTACAACGGGCTTGAGGCGTAAATGGAATGCGTATCAAGAGCTAGTCCACGACAGACGAGGGATATTTTTGAAATAAAAGTTCGCGAAAGCAAATCACAGTTTTGTCGGCTCAACCCAAAATTAATCATGACGACAGGGACGCGGGATACATGGGGCTCGCGGTGTGGGTTTTTGGCAAAGTTCAGCAGTCTCGGGCATGGTCACTACTTGGTTGGGTGATCGCTTAACCATGCAACGGTTTGCGTATCAATCGTTTGAGCGGGAAGCAGTTTTTTGGGGGTTTTGATAGTGCTGATGAACTGACACTCTGTAAAAATTGGGGATGGGCAACACTCTGAAGTTCCTCGGGGGATCAGAAGCAGTAACGGTGAAGTAGGAGAAAAAATTGGTTCCTTAATTATTACGTGACGAACGATCTCATTAAGAAAATATGAAATTTTGCGAAATGTTTTTTCTGTAACAGAGAAAAACGAGGCTACTGAAGTTAGGATTTTTCTCGTAAATTTAATTTTCCTGTTACAAAAAGCAATCGTCTAATTATAATCAAAAACTGCACATAAATTCTGGTCTCTGCTAATCACTCAAGAACGAAAAAATTAAAAATAAATGTAGAGAGGCACGATATAAGGGTCCGCTCAGACCTTTGTTTCTCACAAACGACCTTGTAATTATATAAACTCTTATCAAATGACCAATTCATCAAAGGAGAAAACATACTGTTAATAATCCGTTGATCAGTATGGAATTTCATTTAATTTAAACAAGATATACGAGCATTAGTTGAAATCAGTGTATTTACCCCGCCCCATGGGCCAGTAACACCTCTTCGTGACCTGAACACATTGACATCGTTGCATACCTAATTATCCTTACGATCGTCTGCTGCTCGTCGTCGCGCTCTCTCCTCGTTTACCGCGATAGTAATTTTCGCTAGGAAGCGCATTTTCTTCTCTTTTTTTCTTTTTCTTCTTTCTCTTCCGGGCTATCGGTACCGGGGACCTTCTCACAAGTTTACGTTACAGAGATATCGCACAAGAGAGCCGCGTTTTAACGATCAGCACACGCATTTAAACC
Organism: Campoletis sonorensis; assembly: GCA_013761285.1. Classification (NCBI taxonomy): domain Eukaryota; kingdom Metazoa; phylum Arthropoda; class Insecta; order Hymenoptera; family Ichneumonidae; genus Campoletis; species Campoletis sonorensis. The sequence goes on along the minus strand of JACEOJ010005799.1, from coordinate 46,836 downwards.
CTAACCCTTCGCATGTCGCCTTCGCAAATGCGTGCTAAAGGGTCGATCGCGTCACCGCGTAACGCGATCTTTATATCTGTACACATTTTACTTACGTTTCTATAGGAAATTTCGTGTCAAATTAATCAGCAAAAACGACATTGAAAGTCGATTTGATTATTGTTCATAAACTAGTGAACCGGTTGGTCGATTGGACAATTATTTCTAAAAAAAAAAGGCCATTTCATTAATTCTCTTATAAATAGAACGACATATCTTCTTCTTTAAAACATTAATTTGCATTAATCCTGAATTAATTATAGCAGCCGGAGATATTCCAAGAAAAGTTAAACTCGAAGAGTATCGATTTGCTATTTCAACTTACTAAAATAATTGGAGGTTATATCGTTTTGGTTCTATTCAAGAATTCATATTTTCTTCTTATACGGAGAGTTTGAATTATTGATTTTTCATGAAAAAGCCCATACAACCCTACCTGTAATACCACTATCTCTAAAACTTCATATCTATACGTTTCAAAGGACCGTACTTGTGCGTTGAAGGGGCCAAGAAGAGGGCGAAAACGGAGGATAAGCTGAAAAAAAAAAATATACGAAGAAAGAAAAAGCGAGAGAGAGAGAGGACTTCGAGCACCATCACCGTGAGAGCACCCTCTTACTCCTCTAACCCTCTCTCTCTCTCTCTTTCTCTCTCTACTGCTTATAATACCAACGCCATTGTAGCTCACGTATTCGTAAATGAAACTTAAACGAGTGAGTTAAATTTCGTGCTGCACGCGATATCCAAACACTTTTTTTTATCGTGTGTCGTGCGTGTGCTTATCAGTGTGTGTATGTTGGCCTTTGGCTCGGTGGATGTGCAGCCACGATACAATCTCTGGATCCCACCCCGTTCTGTCTCGAGCCTCCCTAATTTTTTTCATCGGCATTTGTCAAGTTTAAGGAGCTTCAGGTTGGCTTATTCCTATTTCGCGTGTATCGAGACAAAAATGGACAACGATCGAACAAAAAGTGGGTTGAAATGTTTTAATATATGAAATAATATCCTTTCAACTATGTATCTTCGTTTTTTTTAAATCTATTTTTATTCCACCAAGACATCATAGCAAACTAATGGCAATATGAGTGAGCAGGTTCGAATCCCCGGGTATTTTTTCCGATAAAATCAATTATAGTGGAGAGTAAATTAATGCGATACACGATCACTCTCATATTCGAATACGCAATTCTCGATTTTTATTTCTTAATTAATGAATAATTTTTAAATAAATTTCGGGTCAAGCACCTCGGCCAAAGCTTGACAATGAAATTTTTTTAGGCAAATATATATAAAAATTGAAAAAATTTGTATTAAAATCACTACGGCAGGTACATGGACCTTAAATATATACTTGTATATTAAATTCAACAAATGTTTTATGTTTTCAATATGCATGAGCAGGTCAACATTTATTTCCATGTGTATGAATTTTCAAACACACAAGTATAAAGTAATATTATTTGGCAACCATTTGTTTATTTTCCCAATTGGATGTTTTTGATTTTCAAGATCGCATCTGAAATTCCATACACGCTGTCCGCATAAAAACTTCCTATGCTTGCGCATTAATTCATTTTCTCATTTTCTGAATGAAAACTGAATTTTCCATCATTACAGAGTTAATTTTGCAAATTTTCCGAAAAAATAATCTAAATATTCCAACTTTGAATAAAGTTCATGCAAGTTTGTGAATTAGGTCAAGGATTTTCATTAACAATTCTATACTTTTTTCCGCAATAATTCGAATGTTCATTATTTTGAAAAGCTCTGAAATTCTTGTATAATTAAGACTGTTTCATGGAGAACAATCGACATATTTAACGATGAGAAAAGTAATAACGAATGATGCGGTGACGAGCTTATTTACGCGTATAGATGTTAATATCTCACGAAAAACGTTCTACTTGCGTCTCTACTTTTATTTCTAAATGGCATACACACGTGACTCTTTGTTGGGAGCCCACGCACGTGCATATGTACATATATATATATTTATATCGAAACAGACCATAATGGTGATTCACTGTATCGAGCGGATTGCTCCGTGTCTCGGGCGGTCTCTCCGTCGCTCTTACAGTAATTTCGGCAAACAACGAAAATTCTAGTGCCATTCGTTTTCTCGCACGTTTACGTCAGGGACGTCCGCGCGAGCAACTATATAGAAAAGGAAAGAGAAAAAAGTTGGAGAGACGAAAAGGGAGGGAACAAGTACGTCAATGTTTGCGAGGGAGGTTCGGAAATGTTCGTAGGGGTGCCATTGTGCCAGCCCTTAGCGGTACAAGGGTGCAGTTCAACCCCCACCAGACGCACCGAATCCCCTCGGTGTGCTCGTAGAAAAAAAGGAGCCTTCGGCGTTCTCTTCCCGGCACGTCAGAGAGGCTACTCTATATATTCGATGATTCACAGAGCGACAAATCTCTTGTACGCTCTCACATTACAACGTAGATAAAAATTCAAAGTCTGAGAAGAACGATAAAAAAAAAAAAATGGTTGAAATTTGTTGATTAATCAAAATATTGCGTCATTTCCAAATAATATCAATTCATCCGCTCAAATTTTTCAATTTTTTTTTCTTCAATTTATAAAGAAAAGACTTTTTTTTTTACGAAATTGAATAAAATAATTGAGAAATACGAGAGAAATGTCAGTGGTCGACTACTAAAAAAATAATCCCGCACGATGATGACGGAAATGCCTGCCTGATTGAAATGGAGCCGCGCAGTCGTGCTCAATTGACAACAACGAGAGATTTCCGGCGCAGCATCCCGCGACATTCTCGGCATTGACCAAAAAAATCTCGGCAACCAATGAAATAAAAAAACCTTTTTTTTCTTCCACGTGGATAACAAAAGTCAATATATTGCTGAAGCTTGTGGTTCGCCATCGAAAGCCAGTAAACTATTGTTTTTTAAAAACTCATCAAAAATCAATCATTTCCAATCATTTTTTTTTTTATTATTCTTTGATCAAACAATCTGAACCGAGTGATTGTACAACGTGCAAAAAAAACTCGTAATGACAAATTTATCTATTATTTTTCACGTATAATACGATGACTGTAATGAACGTTGGAAAATTTGCTTAATCAGCGCCAGAAAGTGTATTTACCCTGTGTCGTGTAGGGGTTTTATTCTCGCTCGAGGTAACATTGGAGTAGAGAGTGAGTTTCATTCGGTAGGTACAGATACACGTAGTTTGCTTCAACCTTTCTGTGTCTGGTGAACGGATTATATCGTCCACATGAGAATGGTTAATTGGATGAGAGAAAGACAGAGATGGATGGAGAAAAAGGGTGGTCAGAGATGGTTGGAGAGGGTTGAATGTGCCAACGGTATATAACATTCGGTGGGTGCGCGCGGATGCTGGCAAATTTTTCGTTTTTTTTTTCACTATTTATTCGGCCAAAAGGGTTCTCTGTGGACTTTCATCCTGCCAGAGTGACAGAGAGAACGAAAGAGAGAGAGAGAGAGGTTTCTGCACCACGTGCGGCTGCTCTCGGTCGCATGAACTTTGTGAAAATATTTTTGCCGTTCAGTTCACGTCGAGGAACGAGACTGCGGACGAAAATGGGAGAGAAAACCGTGCAAACACATGACACAGGGATGAAGCGCGGGCGGCGGGAGGGTCTGGAATTGAGAGGAACGATAAAAGCTCCCGCGGTTCCGGAGGGACGAAGGGCCAACGAATGGAATTAGGAGCATGCCTGATATCACGTGTATTCCTTCTTCATACATATATACATATATATACACTCCATATAGAGACAACCCCATGAATTTATATACGTCACTGTGAATGTGTCCTCTGTAGATATATATTCCACACGAAAATGTGACCGAGGGATGACAGGAGGAGGAGGAGAGCTAAAGAGAGTATGAGTCGAAAGCCCGCGACAGTAAATTCGTGGAGAGAATCAATGGCCCTTGATTGCCCTACGTCGGGCCAATTACCCTACGGCCCGCAACCATCTCGATCTATATTCCCCAATTTTGTTAGTGTCTTCCATCCCTCAATGATACCTCTCATTTTCAAACTACCCTCCTAATATGTACAATAAAATCTCAACGCGAGATGAGACCCTAAAGATATACGCGTTGTAACCAAATGTTCCACATCTTTCTCTTCCTCCTGCTGCCAAAATTAACGAGAGTTTGGCCACACGCTATTATACGCATACAAAACTTACTTACAAGAAGAATCGAATCCCCGAACAAAATTATCCCTGCGGGTGATGATTTGAAATATTCTTAAGGGTGGAAATTCCTTCGCTCACGACCGCATTTGAAATATTTCCTCGTGACAAACCTTGATGCTCAGGAAAATAATGAGAAAAATAAAAATAAAATCTTAGAATAATCGTAATGATTACATCCACGAAATTGATCCAATTTTTGGAACCTCTACAGGTCTGAGTAAATCCTTGAATAACCTGAAGAATCAATCTCTCGTTTTTCAACTTAAAAGACGATTAAAACGTTGCCAATTTGTTCAGAAACAATAACAAAATGGATAAAATGTAAAAGTTTTATTGAATTACCTTAACAACGTGACTTTCGGGTCAAATACATTTTCTTTTTCTCATCATGGTTCATTAATTGGATTTACTTGATTGAGCGTATACTACAATGTTCGTAAACACGCACGCTCCTTGACTCTTGAGGTCTCGCTCATTGCATGCGTGGTCCATTAACGGTAACCTTGTTACTTGACCCAGACCCAAACCCAGTACACTACCGGGTTTGTATTAATACATACATATATATATATGTGTATAAAAATATTATAGGGTGAATATGGAAGCTAGAATTTCTCATTGAGCTCAAGAGGGAACTGTATTCGGATACTTCGAAGGGGGATTTTAATACAGTAGATAATATAAGGTGTATCAACTTTCATTGTACAAACTAAGTAGGGTTCGGTAACACTGACCGAGTCTTTCACAAAAGAGACAAAAACGATACCAAGATATCAAATTATCCATCGAGCTTGTCGTCCCAAGTAAAGCAAGATAATTACAGAATGTTTTTCTTTTTGTCATATTTTCAAGAAAAATTGATTAAATATCAACAAAAAATAAAAAAGCCAAGAGAAGAAGGGTGACTAAATTGATGATTTTGTCGAAATTGTTTTTTCATTCCTCGAATTTCAAGTCTTTAAATATTTTCCTCTGCAAATAAATTCATTTCGGATCTCTATCAAAGGGACAAGAAAAATGTTCCGTAAATAATGGTGAAAAATAAAAATTTCTCAGCATTTTAATGGAGCAAACTTCAAAATTGTATTTACTCCAAGAAAAATACGATCAAATTTATTTAGCCATGAAAAAGTACCGGGAACTCGGAGAATATTGAATTTTGCATGACTCAGTCAGAAAAAGAAAAGAGCCAAAGGGAGAGACGCTGCGGAGAAAGCTCAGAGAAAGAAAGATAAAGTTACAATTGGAGACTTTACGTTCAAGCAAACTTCTCGTAAACGATCTATGCTACGAACTGCATGAACGTGACATACGGAAGTGTGTTTAAGTGCAAAAGGAAGTGACGACCCAGTTCCGATGCAGCGTTCGACGCCTTGGTATCGCTCGAGTATAATAATAATAATAATAATAATAATGAAAACCCGAAAAAAAAACAACGCTATCGGTACGAAAAGCAATATAAATTTCCTAGAAATGTCGAAAAAGATCGATTAATTTATCGAGATACCAAATGAATGAAAAAAAAAAAAAAAAACAACAGCAAAAAAAGACCAAGAGTTCATTAAGTAACATTCCTTTAATTTTTAAATCGGATTTCTAATTAAAATGAATAATAAAATGGCGATGGCATGAAATGCGAGGTTTGAGCTAATTTAGTCGCTCAATTAGCGAGCGCCTTTTACGACAAGGGGGCCGCCCCAGCGAGGAGAGGAAAGAGCGAAAAAGGCGCAGCTTTAAAAACAAGTGCAATTTGTGCATTCAAACTTCGAAACACCTGACGTTGGGAACAAACTTTAATTGCGTGGCGCACGAAGAGGTAAAAGATGAGAAACAACAAACAAACAAAACGAAATGACCAAACGAACGTTGAAATATAAGTTTTCCGCGGGGAGGGTCTGGTCTTCAACGACCAGTTGCAACTGACTTTATGCGTGTTTTTCCGGCGGATATTTGCCTCAAGTAAAATCCACGGGGTTGTGTATTCGCCCTGGCAGTTAATTACTCCTTTTTATTTTACTTCATAAACCATATCTTAACCAAACTATATATTTATATATATATTTCAAAGATTGACGCCAAATGGCAGAGCAGAAGATTCGTAATTACGAAGAAAGAGAGAGAGAAAGAGAGAGAGAGAGAGAGAGAGAGAGAGAGAGAGAGAGAGAGAGCGAGAGGTAAAAGTATGAGAAGAAGTCTTCGAAATTAATTTTCATCCGGGTAAGTCAATTGCTCTACACGATTTCATGGACATAAATATACGTATACTATGTGCATTAAAATTATACACATACACAGCCAGGAAAGAGATATTTTAATCGACTAGAATCGTTCATTACATTTCTTCTTTTTTTTCTCAGTTTCAATCAGCAAAGTATCTATTTTTGCTTCAACTAAAAAGCTGTATTTTAATCAAATAAAAATATAATGTTATTTGAGTACGTTTATTCAAGAATCCACGTTAAAACCTTCTCGCTATGTCCACAATGTGGCGCACAGCGTCGAGTCATTTCTCATACACGAATTCCGTTCTGTGTACGTGCACGAATTGTGAAAACCACTGAAGGTTGATTATTATGACTGATTACGGTCTATCTCCAAGAACAAAAAGACGATTGTGATGTTTCGTAGCCACACAGGGTAGCAAATCCCATTATAAAGAATATTAAATAATAATTGAATTTCCTTCAAATAATATTATAAATATGCAATAAAAAAAGAATAAACTGTAGGGTTTCGATTAATCGAGAAAAAAAATGATTTTCTCAAGTTAACGTATTAGTTCTATCATTAAATCGTTTTCTTAAGATTTTGTTGAAACTTTGGAAAAATCTTCTTTAAAATCATATGCACGTGTATAATAAATTTTCGAAGGTTTGACCAAGCGAAACTTCAGATATTTATCGGTAAAAATCACAATTTTCGTTAGTCTCTCATAGGAGTTCGTGTCAAAAGTGACATTTTCATCAATAAATATTTTGGCTTGTACACGGTGAAGCCTTCCAAAACTTTGCACATACATTTTTATGCAATATCAAAGAAGCTACATTGAGTTTTTCAAAGAAATGTAAAGAAAAAAATGTTCGCAATTTTTGTAATTCTACACCAAGTACATATTACCTTGGATGACCCTGAATTTGGAGTATGTTGTTCTTTAGTAAATTAACAACTCCTTTTCTTTATCAACTTATGCCCGCGAACCATGTTGTATGTGAGAAAAACTGAAAAACAATTATTCGATATGAATGTCACGATAGAACTACGTTAAATAAAAGTTCGTATTAGACGGTGAGCGATTGTATTTCATTGCAACTAGATCCCTGCAGGTACTTTTTTTGTGGAAAGGCAACTGTTTGAATTCTGTACAGCGTTTCAATTGCCGAGTCTCGTAATTAGTTAGAAACTCCTGTTATGGCAATATTATCAACATGATAACATCTCGTATGTACATGTTGTACATATACGAGTGTGTGTATGCGCCTGTACATCACATACGATAGGAAACTATCGCAGTTACACGTTTAATTAAGCCTCGGTTGTGATTACCATTGGCTGTAGGGAGGTTTACACGAGTTTCGAGCACCGCGCAAGCAAGTAAGTAACCGCAGAATATACGATTTATCGGTAAATCAAAATCATACAGTCGTATCTTATTCCGATACGTCCAACTGGAGTCCTTGACTGAAAGCCCTTTACGTTCACATCCAATCAATTCCCTTCCAATTAACTGGTTCGCTAATCCGCTGAACCATTAAGTGTCATATCGTCAGAAACGAACATATTATTTCGTGTGTGTAAATATTGCAATAGTTAATTGTATACTCTACGAACGAGAACGGTCGATGACACGAGCTAAAATGACATTTAACTTCTGTTACATTCACTGACGAATAAATTGTGTTAAAGTTATAAAAAAAAGAAGAAATCTATACAGTTTCAAAGAATCTTCTTCATCCACACATCATATTTTAATTGCACCGTTTCGATTAAAAGAAAAAAATACTAACCAAGATTGAGCAAATTGGCGTACGAAAACCAGAGCAAACGTCGAGTCCAGATTGACGATGAGACCCGAATGTTTATTAAAACTGTGAAAAACCACGAGAACCAGACACAAATACGAAGATGTAAACGAGCCACTGGTGTCCAATGCATGACGACGGAACAACTGATGCTAAAAACTAAAAGCCTTGGGTATGCGTAGTTGCGAGATGTATACTGGTGGCCCACATATTTTACGAACCGTCATGACATTGCCCCGCGTCGTCCGCACCATGAATTAAACTTCACATAAACGAACATACATACATAAATATGCGTAAGTGTTAGAGAGAAATGTATTTAGTTAAATGTGTGACCCGTAGATTTCCCCCTCCCTAATTCGACCAGACAAATGGCTGACGTCACTCATTATTACAGAAAAACTGTGAACATCACACATGTCGACTAAATAATGTGTGTGTTATATAGTCGCGGAGCAATGTCATTCGACGAGAGCAACGAGAACGGATGCTGTGTCATCCAACCGCAGGGCATTCCCAAGCGCACGATTATCTGTGCGCGAGCTTTTTTCTTTTTTCTTTTTTTTCGTCCTTTTTATTCAATTATTTTTTTCCACGCTTTGCTCGCGTTATAATTTATCGTTAAAGAACGCGGCCCTGGCCTTGACGTTATTCAGCGAGACTATCTTTCCCAAAACGAATCCCTCTTCAAGGTCCTCAGATAAATCTAATAGATAAAGAAGCAATTTCACCCTTGTCTAGTTCATCTCGCGAAGAAAAGTTTTTGTTTTTTTTAGTTTTTCCTTTCTCGACATTACTATGTATGATAACAAATTAAATGCAAATTTGAACTCGTATGGAGCTTTTGAGAAAAATGTGATACAGACTTGGAAAGAAGGGAAAATTTGCATTAGATAATTATCGCGTAATCAACAATTATGTTGTTGAATATTGTTCCAAAAATTATGGTGCTTCGTATTTCATTATATGGGGACTTAAGAGTTAAGGGGCTGTTGAAATTTCATAATTTGTTTATAAAACAAAGCTCGAGAGAATTTCATTAATGATGACTGTCATTTAGTTTATATTTTTCATTATTTTTCTACTCTTCATCGATTCTTTTCTAATAATGACTGCACCAATCGAAGTATCAAAAAAATAAAAAATAAAAAATTGGAGCAACCATTGAGTGCAACATTATGAAACTAAAATTAAACTCTAAAAAGTGTTCAGCTCTTTAAATATATATTCGAGATATTGGCGATCCAATAATGTACAGTTTAACACTCGTTCTTATGGAAAGTAGTAGAAAAATGCACATTTCCCGAAATAACGTCGAAACTTTTTTACCGATTTTTTTTTCTTCTTTCCTCCCCAATACAGAGGAAATAATTCAGAGTTTTGACCGTCAAGTTTCCAAGATACTGCGATATTAAAGTGCGAGCTTTGTGTATCAAATATGAAAATAGTGGTTACTTCTCAGACTCTAAACGTCATATTATCCAATTTGTCTCCAAACTTTACACGTTTTACCTTCCAGTAAGATACAAAAACTTGCACTATGACATTATTTCGCAAGTTTCATGAATTTTTCAAAAATAAATTTAGTCCTTGATTATAATGAAGTGTAGAAAAATGATTTCGAATGCAAGAACCGAATTTAGAAAAATTCAATTTGTTCGAATGTTAAAAAAACTGTGACGGGAGAACAAAACGAAAAAAAAACGAAAAAAAAAAGAAAAAAAAAGTTGAATGACTCGATAAGTGAGTGTGTCAGCGAGCACCGTAACTCGCACGAACAGTCAGGAGACGATATCGATCCGAATGTCACACGCCCGACGTCTGTACGTACCAGTCCCAGTCTGTACCGGAGTATGTAAAGGCCTTTTTATATATATATGCGAATATATCTACAGAATGGCAGGTCAACGGCGGTGCCCAAAGTAGTAAATATCAAAGCACGAATAATACACAATTTTTTTTTTCATGTCATATGAAAGAAACTTTCCTCCTTTTTTATTCGTACTCAAATAATCGATTGTTTCAATGGCTTTGCGATTATTAATATCGTTATGTTAATAACAGAATTTAATATAATTACACTGGAATGAAAATTTTGCTAAAAAATGTCGATTATAATGTTCAATACTGTGAAACACATTTCATCAACATCCAATAATAATAAACTTTTACGATTATTCATTATTCTTATTCTATTAAGTCTTGTCGTGTCTATTTTAGCCGCATTTTTATTCTTTTCAATCAAGCATTCTCATTATTAATTTTCATTATTAATAATAATTATTATTAATTTTTAACTTTTTTATCAAAAAAAAGTCTCTTTTCCCAGTAAATCGTATTCATTTTTAACTGAATTTCATTGTTATTTCGTTGTTAGTACAAACTGGGAAGTGAGACATTCAATACGAAATCGATTGACATAACTTTTAAGTAACAAATTTTTACCGACCGAACCCGATACGAGAGTCTTCCTGCCCGATTTCCAGGATAAACTTTTTTCGAATTCGATAAAGAACTAGAATATTCATTCCAAAGATTATGATGATTCAAAGATATGAAATAATTATTTCGTAAAATCCGACGAACGAAGAAAGAAAAAAAAAAAATCTATAAAAAATATAAATTGGTCGGTTCGTTGTGGATCGACCCGTAAATCTATCAATAATTATGTGCATATATACGTTGATAGGCGAGTCGTCGAGCAGTCTGCGAATCCGATAAAGCTACGAAGCCGCACGCTCGACCACTGATGACTCTCTCGTTATCTCTGGATCAGCAAGAGTGAAGGGCTGCTAACACGAGGTTGATATATATACACATACGAATGTTCAATATATCTCACGAAAGCAAAAGTATCATCGTTGTGCAAAAGAAAAACAAACAAAAGATCGTCAAACACCAGCGCAAGTTCAAATGTCTCGTGAGCTAAATATACATTCAAAAATGATGAAAATCTTTGAGATAAGTTCTCGATTAAAATGGAGTACAACGAACGTTATAGGGTTGAAGACGAAAAAAAAGAAGAAAAAAAAAGGTCAAGTTTTGTCGGTTGCCAAGGACGACCCCAACAGCAAGAATATCCTTTTTGCTGCATCGTGTGACCATCGATCCGAATGTACGAGAACAGAATTTCTAATATCGCGTAAAACTCCAGGTTTTTTTCTTTTTTTTTCACTACTCTGACCCACATTGGTGATGAAAAAAAAAAAAAAAAATGAAGAAAAAGGAAAAAGAAAAACAAAATTCATCCCTGATCGAAAATCACTATTGTTCCCAACGGAGTGCGGAACACGGGGTGGAACGGTTCGTACTTATAAACGTCTTTGTGGAAAGATTTAAGGTCGTTTGGGGAGCTGCAACATAATGCATCTTTTCCGAACCCTCAGCATCTCTCTTATCTTGCAAGACCAAACTTATACATACATGCACAACGAACGTATAGTCTCCATGGAAAAAACATCCCTTAATACACGTACGTACGATCACAGCGGCCATATTGCTCCCGCAACTTTTATATCCATTGTCCATTTTCCTCTATGCATCTATTCTTCTATTATCCCAATAGAATATTCTTTCCCCCCGCATCGCCTTCCCAATGTTTTCTTTATGCTAAGCCCGACTCAGCAGCAGATCGATTTTTTTTCTCCTCAATCGATTCGCAGTTGTAAGAAATTATTCAAATGGAACCAAACGATTTTGTAGATTTTTACTGTTTCTCAAGAGACTCTTTGCACTGAATTCAAGATTTTACGAACTGTCACTGAATGGCTGCAGTGACAGAAGGAAGGTGCCTAAAATACTGGACGACAAAAAAATCAATGCAGGTGTACATTTCGGCATAATTTTTTTTCTTCTAATTACCATAGAAAATGGGATAATTATTGAAAATATTATTTTGAATGATAATAATTATTATCATTTTGTGAAAAAATTCCTTTCTGTGTTGAAGAGAATTTAATAGTTTAATAATAAATTTTATAATAATAAAATGATATTAAAGTAAAATTAATGATTTAATAGTTTTTCATTTTTTTAAATTCTAACTTTATTTATTTGAATTTATTTATTTATTTGTTTACTTCTTTGACTATTTATTTGAACGTAGTTTTGTGCATCAAACAAATAACGATTGTTCATTTTTTTGTGTTTATATTTCGTCGCCCGGTTCCACGTCGAAGCAAAGCCCCAGTATTTGTTGTTAATGTGGTAGTTTAATATAAATGAAAACAAAACAAAAACAAACAAAACTACAGAAAAAATTACGTGACACGACGGCTCAAAGGGTTAAGAAAAAAGCAAAAGATTTTCAAAAAGTCTCAACTAATGAACAGAAAACAAAAGATTGCGATTGCATTCTACAGAGATGAAAATAATTACGATAAAGTAAATGAGCAAGTGAGAGTGAACAAGGCCAGTAATCCAAAAGATTAAATCATCAGTCCAGTGTGTCCTTAATTAACTAAATAGTGATTTTCTCTCCGGCATATATATGGACAATGAACAACACGAAGAATTGCAGGTTGCTTATTGTCACTAAATCGTCCCTTTGTAACTCAATTGAGCTTTGCCTATCGTCCGATCTGCTCGACACCGAGCACTCGTCGCACATGTATGCGCGGCGTACGTACCAAGTGACATCACAAAAACGCATACATACTGAGCGACATATCACAAATACGAGCAACGTTCGCGAACTATCTAGTTAGCTGGTGAAAAGCGACCACGAGAAAAATCGATTTTTCAGCCAGCCAACACGTTCAAGGTGCTCGTAAAACCGCGTATACCTGTGGTTTCCAAGTATCCTTCTTGCCCAATCGTACATTATATACGCATCTTGATGTTTCTCATTTATTCACATGCGATATTTCACCTTCGATTCACTAATCTCAGAATACGTTCATATTTAAGAGTGTATTTTTTTTCTGAGTAGCAGGTGATCAGGAGGTAAAATGGTCGACAGAAGTGTCAAAAATTCTTATTACAGTGATTTCATGGTGTTAAATGATGAAAAAAATGGTGCATTCAATTTTATACCTTTTAATTATTATTTAATATTATTTTAATTTCAATTTTACCAATCGTAACATTCAAACTTTTGAAAATAAAATTGCCACGAATTCAACTGTGAAACACAAGATTTTTGTTTTCATAACAATTCGAGAAAAAAAAATATACAATTTACCAACTTTGTTTATTTACTCTTCAATAATTGGGTGAGTGTTCGATTTTTTATCGTCCATTGATTTGGCTTTTTTCAAATCTGTCTACATATGCAAATTTTCAAAAAAAAAAATTGTATCTATTGATAAATTGGCAAGTTAAATAAAAATTGTTGAAAATTATATTTGTCATAACTTTACAACGGCAAATATTACGTAAAATTTTTCATAAACATCGTATAGTGTTTTTAATAACGAATGTCCCAAAGTTTTTAAAAACAATGCTAAAAAGTTAGCATTTTTACGATCATTATTCCTGATCAATTAATATTATTCATTTATTCGACAGTAATCGATAATAAATTAATCGAAAAAAATATCCTAACGTCATTCTTTAATTCAGGGATATATTAAGATTTCAGATCATGAGAATTCAACGAAATTTCATCGTTTTATTCAGATAATAAACGATCTTTTCTTTCGATCTGAAAACCAAACTCACGACATAAATTATGACGATGTAAAAAATTTAACCAAATCAATAATAACAACAATTTGATATTTTTCCCTGCCTCCCAAGATCAAGGAAACTTCGATACTATAATTTTTCACAACGTCCAATTATATCCTTATTTCTCACTTTCTCTAGTAAACATTTTGTATAAACTCCTTATCATCCTATTTTAATATTATGTCCTATTTTGTATTAGATTCTCGCATACACTTATTTAACTGCACGTGAATAAACAACCGTGACAAAAAAATGAGGCGGTGGGAGGGGTTGGGGGGGGGGGGGGGGACAATTTACTCATTAAATTTGTAGATACGAGAGTCGTTAACTTCTCCACAACGAAACTCTGATAAGCGAGCACTAAAAACGCACCTGTAGAGTTTTCCGATCCACATATTTTGCGTATATTTTTAATCCACATACGTTTTCATTTTTTTTTTCTTTACAGACAGCCAAAACTGTTTAATTCTCTCGTTCGGCATGGTAAATAACGAGATTTATGAATTATTCGCAGGAATGCAAATCCCGATCCTCGATCCACGTAATTAATTTTCATCGTACACATAGAACAAAATAAATCTATACGTCGACGTCCCTTGTGCAAACGAACGGCGATACGACAATTAACGTAATTAATGCAAGACAAATATTCGAGAGTATTTGGTTGAAAAAATGTTACGAAACATTTATATTGTTGATTTAAAAGAAAAAAAAAAAATCGAGAGCTACTACAACGGGATCCAATTAGAGATAATTCAAAATTATTTTCCGTGTCAAAAAACACAATGCCATGAAATAGCAAGAAAAAAGTAAAAATACAAAAAAGAAAAATTTGGGAAATTAAATTAATTATTTCATTGTGAAAACAAAAAGAATTCGGAAATTAATTTGCACGAGAATTCCCATGTCAAAAAAAATTTCGAGGTAAATTTACGTGAATAAAATAAATACCATAATACGGAAAATAGCAGAAAAAGTATTGCATTGTTCTCAGTTCCCGAAAATATTTCTATGGAAAAGATTATTAGAATGACCGCACAATTTAAACTCAGTACAACTGGCAAAAATGCATGTGTATCGTATCAAGGAAGATCTCAAGGTCAAACTGTGAAAATCGCGTTTGACGTTTGAAGCATATCGTCAATTCAATAAAATTCCAAAACCTGTGCGGCATATATTTTCTGCTGAGTTGTAAATCACACGTTATCAAAGTTAAACAATAAATTATACAACACGATACACAAAAACACACACCTTTATTATTTCCGCGTAGTGCGTGCCAGCAGGGGTTGAAATCCGCGTATTAAACGTACTCAAGTTTGACTCGCATCGAACGAAGAACGAGATCCAGAGTTGAGGAGAGCAAAAAATACAACTGCGCGCACTCACGTCACGTTTGATCGACGAAAATGAAAAACTTTGGTGGAAACAATAACAAATGTAAAAAAGATAAAAATAAAATGGCCGACTGGTAAACGAACACACTGTGTGTGAACGTGCGTATATGATTTATTCACATGGCGCAATTCACCCTTTTCCGTCTTATTTTTTTTTTCCCTGCGGCCAAAAAGACGTATCGTGTTTGATATCGTCCGTCAGTTTGACTTTCACCCCCGAATTTTTCGTTATCAACTATAAATAATCGAGAAATATAAAACTTTCGGCAAAATAAAATCACTTCCGTTACCGACAAATAAAGGCTTTTTTCTATTTATCCAAATGTACAAATGTGATCGATCAAATAGGAGAATGCAGGCAAACACGGTTTGCACGTAATCCACACGCATAAACGTCAACGTGCGATTCCGAAACTAGGGAACAACGTCGCGGCGCGAGTTCTCCCCGACGACTGATGCCTGATGGATTGAGAGCACGGACTCGCGGAGAGCGCGCTGCTACTGTGCACGATACAGACGTGCGCGGCACAAATTACAGCCCCCGGCCCGGGCCGACGCATGCGCCTTTTCTACCCCGTGCCCAACCCTGTTTTTCTAAACTCGCTCTACCCCGCGATTCTCCATTACACACGCGTGTATTCAATACTTTAAATTCCTGTACATTCATATAATGTACGCATTAATCTGCCAGTGTGTAAATTCTTTCTTGCCTCTGTACGTACTCGACGATTTACCACACAACAAATTACGAGGGCATTATCAAAGTAATCGGCTTACAGAATTAACCTGCTCACGAATAATACATAAAGAGTAAAAAATGTCGCTGTCGCGCAAATCGCTGAGTACAAGCTCGTGAATAGAGAGGGCGCTCTTGAATATTCAACGAATTGAGTTATTTTTTGAATCTCTCTTCGTACGAAAAACCTGTTGTCCTCAAAATCAATGTTTTCATATTTTCCTCGTAACGTTGCACCACTTTGTCAAAAGTTTTACTTTTTCTACAGCTGAACAATTTAAATGATCATTTTCAATATCTTTTGTTGAAATTTATC
Organism: Campoletis sonorensis; assembly: GCA_013761285.1. Lineage (NCBI taxonomy): Eukaryota > Metazoa > Arthropoda > Insecta > Hymenoptera > Ichneumonidae > Campoletis > Campoletis sonorensis. The sequence goes on along the minus strand of JACEOJ010005799.1, from coordinate 30,464 downwards.
ATCGCGACACGTAGAAAATTGGTTTGCAACGAATTTTTCGTTTGGAGTGTGGCCAGCCTCGAATCAACGGTAATGACATTTCCTCACACCGATCGTCCGGTCGGAGAAAAAAGTCTCCTAATAAGTACTTTGCTTCGAACAAAACACGCGGAACGATGGCAACACTGAGCTCCAATAATTCCAAGTTTAATTGTTCGAAATTCGTATTAAACTTTTTAACAATAATGCTCAACTGTAGGTAAAATTTGTGAAAGATTTACAGTCGAGAAATCGAGTTATTCGTTGTGAAAAATCGTCGTTTTTTGTAACTTCCCACAAGACCTCGTGTTGAAGTTGCGATTTTAAACAATGAATATCTCGCGATTTCTCGACGGTCAAACATTCTCAAATGTTTTAACACATTATAATGCGATGCTCAAGAAAATTCACGCAAAATTACGAAAAAATGATCCTCGAAAAAATTGTATTTGATGATTTTGACGTTACTTTGGATATTCTGTTAAAATTATAACGCCCAAACCCCGTTAAACTTGACTCTGTCAAGGTGTGCAAAGTTTCCGTAAAAAGCGATCGAGTGTGGCCGGCCGATTATTTCCAACCATTTGAGACTTTAAATTGAGTGGAGAAGGTATAGTTTTCAAATGATATTAATTGAGGGTCAATAGAAATGAAATTGATACAATAAATATAGTTGCGTTTATATACAATCCTAATTACATTAGATTTATTTGATGTTATAAAAGACTAGAGTCGTTGAGTTTTAATCGAGGAAATTGAACAGCCTGTTCGATCCACTTGGCCGCGAGTAAAAGTTTTTTTTCGTGAAGATAAGGCGCCATTAATTGCAACGAGAGGGGCAAGCCTTTTCTTGAAATTTGAACTGGTAAACTGATGGCGGGTATGCCCGCCATGTTAGCGGGTTGTGTACAAAAATCTTGTACGGAGCATTGAGTCTGATTGTCAAATTTGACGTAATTTTTGTACAAGGGTGCGTCGGAGAGTGTAGTTGGTGTGAGTAAAATATCGACATCGGAATTCCACACATGATCGAAATCTTGAGCTATCAATCGTCGCATTTTCATGGCTTTTACGAAGTAATTATCGTAATTTTCAGCGAGTAAAAAATAATTGCCCGTCAATATACGACTTCGAACGACGTCGTTGAAGGCGATCGAACGAGTTTTAGCGTAAAGCTCTTCGGTCGAGGAATCCTCGTCCGCACGAAAGCCATATTCGATTCCATCGTAACGTGCCATGTTGCTGGCGACTTCGCACTGATTTAAAACGGAATAACAAACAATGGACCACCGAGTATGAGGCATCGAGCAGGGCACGATAATTGCACCGGATTCCTCCATCAGTCGAGTCGTTTTTTCCCAACAACAAGATATTTCCTCGCTTAATTCGTCCGAATGATATTCTTTGGGTATGCCAACCCGCAGACCTCGGATATTCGGCGAATCCGTTAAATCAAAAGCTTCGTATTTTTCCTGGAGAGTCGTGGAATCCGAGTCGTCCGGTCCGGCTATCGCGTTGAGAACTGAAAGACAATCGTCTACCGTTCGAGTCAAAATACCAGGAACATCCATCGAATTCACCAGTGGAATTAGTCCATGACGAGAAACCAGACCATAACTTGGCTTCAGACCTACAAGCCCACAATACGAAGCTGGATTTCTCGTCGATCCACCCGTATCCGATCCTAGAGCGGCGTAACAAGTTCCCGTCGCTACGGCTACAGCGGAACCTCCGCTGCTACCTCCTGCAAAATTGTACCATTTACAGTTGTATTGTCGGAATGAAAAAAAAAAACAATTCCTGACAATACAACTTGACCCTGGACTTTAATTCTTCTTTGCTCTTCCAGCTTAACTTTTGAAGGACAATTAAAGCTTCGATATTTCGAAAGAATGGATTCAACGCAGTGAAAAGTAACATTGAATGGAAAGAATTCATTTTTTTGCCACAAAAGATACAAACTAGTCAATCTTGCGATCATACTACGAATAGGTTTTATCGTAATCCACAAAATCGATTTTCATGATTTTAAACTTTACAGCAGAGTCATAAACTACCCTGATCAACTTTTTAGCATAAAATGTTCCAGGTTTGTGTTTGTAAGCTCTAATTATACAGCAATGTCTTCGTATTTGGATAACGAACAAAATGATCCGTGATAAAGCCGAATTTTGTGAGTATGCGATAATATAAACTATGTTTGACAAAAAAGATTTTGAAAAGATACAAAATCAGCTGTTTTTTGACTAAAAAAAATCGCTGTCATTGCTTATTCCGCTGCAGGGTCTAGGGTTGACCGCGACCATTGGCCCTCCCAATCTATGGAATCTATTGCTTCTAAATAAAAACTTTTCATCGGGGTTGAAAACAATGACAATGTTTTTTTTGCCATAAAATATTCTTAATCGTCATTAGGTAGGATCATTGAGTAACCATCGATGTTTTGGGTTTTTGATAACAAAGGGAATGGTCTGTTGTAAAGTCGATTTTGGTGAAGATTTGATAATGAAAATTGAATAAAATGAAAAAAAAGTTTTAAAAATACGAACGATGAATTGACATTATTTTGATACCTGCGATAAACCAATCATCATGTCCAACAGAAAGATTTTTCTGTGGTACTGTTTCATGGCTGTCATAATGTTTGTGCAAATTCGAGCCCCATATATTTTTCGTAGGACCATAATAAGAATCGATGGTTCCAGCTCCCATTGCAAATTGATCGAGATTCGTTTTCCCCATGAGTACTGCACCGTGTTTTCTAAGGCGACTATAAACCGTGGCGTCATATCCAGGTACGAAATTGGCTAACATAAGCGAAGCACAAGTCGTAGGTTGTCCTTCGACGCAAAAATTGTCTTTTATTGCAATTGGAATTCCATCGAGTTCTGACGTCGCCTTTTTTCCTTCATATCTTGCGTCGGAATCTTTTGATTGTTGTTCAGACAATTGACTCGTTACATTGATATAAGCGTTCAACGGTTTTACGGATTGACTTAATTTGACAGTTGCCGCCCGCAATTCTGATGGAAGTAATTCACCACTTACGAATTTCTCGCGTACTTTACGTATCGGCAACGAAAGTATTTTATTCATTTTTATCTCATCAAAAATATCTACCGAAAAGATGTAGAGGACTTCGAGTGTTTACAAACTTGAAGAAAGCGACATAACCCCAAAAATTCACATGCCGGCAAAAATACGAACTTACTGGTGCTGCCACTATCCTGACGATTAACTAAACGGTCGTACAGTGTACCAGTACGATGTGAGCATCTGGTACAGTGTGTACTGGTGTAAAAGCTAACAGGTACGTGCGCATGGTAAACGTACGATGCTGGTACGGCGTATTGGTACGCGATATTGACAAAGTACCCCTGTTGTGTCGTAATAACACTCAGTCACAGCAGTACGGTGTGTTCTCGCGGTACCAGTATGTATGGTGGACTAGAGTACAACGTAAATAATTGTAGGGCCGTCCTAGCTGATTATGTCAGTACACAGTATTCATACAATTTCAGAGTATAGTACGTCTCTGCTACGGATAACATGCTTAATCTTTGGCTTGGTTGATACGTTGTCCTGCCGTGGTACTAGCACAGTAACACGTCTACAATATCGACGGCGCAGGTTTCGATCCGACATTCCAACTACTCCCGAGTGCGTCAAATGGATTGATTTTTTTTAAATATAAATCATTGGTGGTCATACAGTGGTTCGCGGTGGCGCAATTAGATCATTCCGTGATGAACCATTTTCTCAAAAAATGAATTATATAATTCAGCCCTCAATTCACCCCTTCCAAGCAAATAATTCGACTTTTATTTTACGAATCGCCTGGGGATAAATGTTAATATGATCCGGGAAATGGTTTAATCAATATATTCTTCACCGACAAACGATTTCGCGTCGAATAGACTCCTAGTAAACGTTGATTGCATGAAAATTAAAACTTTTGGGTCTGACTTTGCGGCGAATTTTTTGAAGGTTACCACACTAGTCAAAAGGGTGTTAAAATCTTTACACTAGTTGCATGCAACGTTGTACACACTCTTTAATAAAATGACGCTGCTTTCGTTTTGAAGAATGTCTTTTTAACGAAGAGAACAACTGAACAACTCATAACAATTGATTTGCTCAACCATCATCTCATGAATACGAAATTCCACGAATTCATGTTTTAATCGAGATTTTCCGGAAAATAGTTCGTATTTTTCAACCAATTCTAACGCACCAACCCTTATTTGGTTCCTAAAGAAATTTTCTACAAATTCAGCGTATCGATATTTTTAACACTTCATCTCGCGAACGATTCCAGAAAAAATATTCCATGAACAAGTAGCTTTCATTAAAAAGCTCACAATTTTAGTAAACCTTGCTAGTATAAGAGATTAAATAAACATCGAAAATACCTTAAAGTTCATTTCAATTTTTTTTTCCTCAATTTTTATGCTAGCTATTCAATGATATTGAAATAATTGATTTACTCACCGTTCGATGTCTTGTTCCACCATCAGTCGCGTACTCTCCATCCAGTCCTCGTGTGCGGAAAAGCTCCTGTATTGTCGCAATAGTTGAGATCCATTGCACAAAAACATTCACTAAAACAAGTTTCACTTATTTCCTTTCATTCGATGAAGTTGCATTCCATAATAACGATCGTGCAATATTTATCAATGTCAATCCCGCAAAAATGATCGAATTCATCGCGCACATTTGTTTGTGGCTTAATCGGCTAATTTAGACTTGAATTCATCACAATCCGCACCATTCAGAGCCGCGCCGCGTAAATATTCTCAAGATTCGACCCGTATCCATTAGGCTTACGCTTCGACTCGATGCCATTGAAACTTTACTTCCGAAAATGTTGACAGAAAACATTTGTATTTTACCGCAAGAGTAATTTTGAATCTAAAACGAAATATCCGTTTAGAATCTAGAGAAATGCCTATATACGTTGACGAACAAACTTGCGCGCGATGGTATGCTTCAAAGCACGCTTTGCTTACTTTGAGAAAATTATATTAAATTATCGTATTATTATTAATCGTATTTTTCGTCAGTAAAATCAAGAATTTTACCTATAAAAATGGATATAAAAATGGATAGAAAAATTCAATCTATTTTTCCAATTCAGTTCTATGAAGTTACTATATAATAGTTTTTTATTTTTTCAGAAAAAGGACGAAAGTTGTAAAGTTGTTTTTATTAATTAAAGATAAAATAGAATTCTTCTTGTACGATTATATATTTCGTTCCGTAAAATGTATCAGTATCGACCGTTCGTCGATGTGACGAACGTTGTGCGTTCAACGAAGCGTAGCTAAGCGTTGAATTAAGGAAGCGACGCTCAGAGCGTTCTCTCCGTGCGTCGCCGGCAAGCGCCCGATTCGTACTGATAGCATTATCACGGTCTCCCGCTCACCCTACTGTCCCGAGCCCGCCCCACCAGATGCTCTTCCCCGCTTCCCGTTCCCCCACTACGCGGCACGCGCGATCGTAGCAAGCACACGGGACTCACAGGATCGCGTAAAATGTAAACAAACCAAGCGCATATATAGCACACAAGTTTACTTGAAATAACTCTTCGATTTATTTCAATATACTGAAAACAGATTTGATAAATCAAATAATAATTTTCGTTTCATTATTCAGCAAATATACTCGATTGTAAAACTGTGTTTTATATAAGAGAGTTAAATTATCCATGTAATAAATGCGAATCAAACAAATAAATAAATAAATAAATAAATAAATAAATAAATAAATAAATAAATAAATAAATAAATAAATAAATAAATAAATAAA
>JACEOJ010005799.1:11337-24628 GCA_013761285.1 Campoletis sonorensis | reverse complement strand
AAATAAATAAATAAATAAATAAATAAATAAATAAATAAATAAATAAACAATAAATGAATAAATAAATAATAGTTATAACAGTGGTAACAGCGAAATTCGTCCCCGGAAAGGTCATCCCGGAAAATTCGTCTCCAGAAAATTCATCCCCAGGAAAATTCGTCCTCATTGCGTCCTCATTTGGGGACGTCCAATTCGTCCAAATTCCTCCTCATTTGATTATATTTATTCTTGATATATTTTTACATATATTTTGACGGGGCTTCTGAGCCATGAGGTTCATTTCGTGTACAAAGTGGTTGTTTTGAGGACAGTCGGCAAGGATCCACTTATACATCGCTACAACTCGGCGATGGTTGGGGTAGCTATTGCACACACAACCCAGAAGTGCTTCAAACCCACCCAATTATTTGCACTGATACAGAGTTCAAAATCATGCTTAGCAATGATGATGAATGTGTGCAAAGGGGACGCACTTTCTAGGGGACGATTTTTTCTACCTTCTTAGTACGCCTGATGGTTTTCGGGGTATCTGGGTGGAGAAAATTAATTTAAATACTGTACACTGAGAGAAAAAAGAATGTCCATTCAATAACATTTGTTGTTATTGGAACATTTCGTTGATTTCGGGATCTTTGGTCAAGATAAATGTTTGATCAGTTCGAAAACGAGTGTACTTGTTTGATACTTTATAATGTTGTCATGATTATATAATTTTATTGGCACCCCGTAAGGGGATATTTGATTGATCCAACAGTTCTTTCCCTCAGTGTACAAAAGACAAGAAAAAATGTAATTTAACAAAATCATTGTATTCTTCAAAGAATCTGGTATTTTTTAAATAAATTTTGTGTAGAACTGTTCAAAAAACAAGAAAAAAAGATTAAGTACGGAAACGAAGTGAAACAGAGATCGCTATTTCTACGGGTAATTAATGAGAAGAAAAATTTGTAGCAGGAAATAGATTTTTTTTAATTTGTACTTAGCAGCGGACCGTATTAGCACAACAAACATTTGTCACAACTCTGTCGGGTCAAAACGGTTCGGAAAAAAGACTCCGCAGTGCGAAGGTTTTCCGTTATTTCTCTCTCCTTCTCTCGTTTACAATTACAACATTCTATGTACACACTGACTAAATTTGCACTCAATTGAAGCGCGATTTAATGAGATCACATTGACTTTTGGAAAAACGGAATTGACTACAATAGCTCGTCAGGTATAACGCTCGGAAGAGTAACGCCTAATCTCGTAATCATCATAGCAGCCACTTTGCAACCGTATTCAAGACACGATTTTGGATCCCATTTTGCCAAAACGCCAGCCAAAAATCCTGCGACTAGCGAATCACCCGCTCCTGTTGTATCTACTATTGGAAGTTTTGGCGATTCCGGTTGTACCTTGAAAACAAAAAAACATGTTTATAAACATAAATCTTCGTAATCATACGATAGTGGCAGAGCTCGATTTTTCAAAAAACTGCCAGTTTATGTTTTGGGAACTCGCCGAAGCGTTTTTCTGTAGTATTGAAAAAAAAAAATGTCCAGTAGACATTTAAGACATTGCGATAAAATGACGAGCAAAATTTTAAAAGGATTCACTATCCCAATATCCAAGATATTGGAAAAAAAGAGATTGCAGAGTTTTACATCGATTTTTTTCTTTTTATCCGACAAAAAAAATTATGACGAAATATGTAAAAACAAAATTAATGTTTTTGACCATTTAGTTTGTGTAATAGAGCGCGGAATAAGGTAAAAGCTCTGTGCATTAGTTTGAGGAAAGCTTTTATTTCTGAAACTCTAAACTTCATATTAAACATTGTTCCCAGAAGTTTGTGTTTTCACACTGCCACAAGTCACATTATTGAATTATTTCGCAAGTTATATTAAAGTTTTGAAAAAATAACCGGCGAATAAATCTTCGGACAAGACTGCGACGAAAATACTCTGTTAAATTAGGGAAAAGTTGATGTAATACCTGCACGGAATAGCCTTGACCCCAAACAACTATCGCTGGATCCGATCCTCCTTGTGTCATGACAAAAATATCGTTATCAGTAAGCCAATCGTTAATGGTGCACCCTGCACTCGAAACTCCGACGGTAACTCTCTTCGAGCTATTCAAAAGGAAAGGAATATCGGATACATTGTGAAATTTAAGATTGAGAGCTTTCGCGAGTGCAGTCATTTCACGGGCATTGCCAAATACGATTTTCGCCAAGCCAACCATCTCACAAATCGCATCCTGATGTTCCTTTAATTCAAAAATACACAATCACTTTTTGAATAAAAACATTCCTTGATTTTTCACGTAAAATTTATGCCATAATAATAAATCGAATATTACCTCAAATATGTACTCTCCACTGAGATTAAAAGCTATAACGACATCCTTATCTTGAGTTAATTCAACTATTTCTTTGGCAACATCCAAACTATGAACAAAGAAAAATCCTTCGATATAAATTATCTTCACCCCTTCTAACGATAAATTACTTTTCTTTAAATCTTTCAAAGTGTAGCAAGCTGCCGCTCCTAGATTTGCGACAAGACTGCGTGAGGAGCCGCTTATAAGAGATATACAAACTCCGGTTGACAAATTCGAATGAGAAGCATATCTGTAGGAAAAGAAAAACTTATTCATGTACACGCGCTGCGATAAAAAATTTAAACAACAAACAAAAACAAAAAGTAAAAAAAATAACAAAAGTCTTTGACAGGAGGAAATTATATCTGACAAAAAACTTTCTACGTACTTTGTATTTACGTTTTCAGCTTCTACCATTCTCTCGAGAGTTGAGCCTCTGGTATCTTTGCCTAGTCCGCCGCAGTAAATACCAATTTTTGGGACATTCGGACCTCCGAAAAGCCATTGAATTATTCTCATTGTATTTTGAGCACATCCTCCGGGACTAATCCTGCGATTTGGCCTGTAGAAAAATTTGTTTCGGGATACAAAATATATCGAAACTCCTGATTTTTATAAAATCTCAAATACAATTCCAATTTCATGATAATTTTTCAATATTTGTTAACATTCAATAACTCGATTTGTGAAAAAAAATGGGACAACTTTTTTTTTTGTCAACAATTATCAACGTAACCATTTTTTGTTGCTACATCTAAAAATGTGAAATTTATTCTACTACATTCCTAAAAAATAATCGATTTATAAAATTAAGAGGTTAATATTTACTCTGGCGGAAGTTGAGATAAAAGATCCTGAATTTTGTGCTCTGGCAGTTCTACTTCACCATCCACCTTGAGGGAGTATTTCTCAAGAAGGTCGTCATCTCCATCGAGGGTCACAACAATGTCCAAAAGAGGATTTCCAAAGCATACGATTGCAGGTAGGCTCAGATTCTGAACAACTTCTCCAAGTGGTAATTTTTCAACCATTGTTCATAATATACGTCAACGAACTTATTCAATCTCGAATGTTTTTTTTTTCTGAAAATTAAAAAAAATTTCAATCCTTAGATTTTATTTACAAAAGTGGTTCGAAGCGTTTAACAGAATTAGGAATGACGAGGTATGCCATACAACAACAGACCGAGTCGCAGAAACTCAAAAATATACGTTGTCATTACTTTTCACCTTGAAAGCGGTATAATTATGTCATGCTAGGAAACAAAATCATTATCCCGAGAAAATCATCCTTCACGCGAAACTGCTGTAGAACACAGGATATTCGAGGAATTTTGGGGCTCGATAATTTCTATATATACGTTAGTAACAAGAATGAGAAATGACATTTTCTTCGATGAATATGGAGTGATAAATTAAGTAGAATTTTTTGTACAATCTCTTTTATAAACGAACTGGAAGAAATCCCGGGACTAGAGGACGAAATCAACGACGCGCGCGAACGAGCCGTTATCGTTTCATACTAAAATGTCTTCTGCTAGATATGGTTACGCGAGAATCTGTCGTTGACTGTGTTACCGGTAGATTTGTGAAACGGGCGACCACAAGTTATTTTTTAATTGTTCTCTTAGACGATAAAATTCAGATAAGGATGAAAAAAATACAAAGAAAGCAATTCTAGTCTCTTGTTTAAAATGAAAATACTTTTGGGAGATAATTTGGACCTGCATCGATGTAAAACTTATACCGATTGAACATCTGTTTTCATTGACGGTAACAAAGCGACCGAGTAACCGACAGTGGAATCAATACAGATGTACACGACATTTTCACATTAAAAAAAAAAGTTTTCGATTCGGCTTGAGCTTGTCTACGTAATTTGTCTGCGTAGCCTCAACTTCAAGGAAATTCCAAAATGGGCGAGATGGATATACCAACTGAGTTGCCGATCAGAACAAAACAAGGAACCCCGAGTCGACTCCGGTCTACGATGATAAAGAAATCCTCTATATTATCGATGAGTCTTGAATAATTCCCGCTACGTAGTTCCTCGGTAAGAGAGCTAAAATCGTGAACTGAAGTTTTCACCGTTTTCACAAACGTCGCTACTAAAAATGACGTTTACGCGGACACGTCGTCAAGCGCTCTTCCACACGGCATATTTGAGCGCATGCGCTTCGAATTGAACCGATCGGCTTACGAGTACGAGTAGAGCGTTGTAAGTCGAACGAGCAGCAACCTGACGTTCTTTTCGTTCTCAATTGTCATTGTATATCATACTGAAAAGCTTGCGTTTTATCAGAGTTAATGAAACGTTCAACAATGTCCGGAAAATCGAAAGCATTTACAAAGGAGGAAGAATTACTCCTCCAGGATTTCTCGAGGAATGTATCCACTAAATCTTCCGCATTGTTTTACGGCAATGCCTTCATCGCTTCTGCTATTCCAATCTGTGAGTCGCTTTTTTTGATCTCTAAATAACGTGTTTTTTTCATGTTTCTCATAATAATTGAGTGATTCTGGTAGTTATCTAAACATTTGAAAACCACTTTCTGTTAACATTTTCAATTTCAATAAAATTTGGCAATTGTATCGAGCTTCACTGGTAGTTCATATGTTTTGTTTTTTTTTTTCCATTTTGTTGTATCATTTCTTCACTGCATCTCGATCTTTTTTGAAAAATAACTTGTAATTCTTATTTACAGGGCTCTTCTGGAGGATTCATCTCATCGATTTGTACTCCAATTTGATCTCGTTCGTCCTGGTCACTTTAATAAGCACGTATGCTCTTGCATTGGCTTACAAGAACACCAAGTTCGTCTTGAAGCATAAGGTACGTTTTCACCGAATTGCAATTGTTTTTAATTGCATCACTATTAATAATGATTTAAATCTATACAATTTCCTTCTTCTGTACGTTATAAGTTCTGAGTTTTTGTAATGAGGACAATTTTTTTTTTTTTTTTCAACCCACTATCAAAATAAAGAGTCACCAGCATGACGCGGTAACGAATTCAGTATTGTTGTTTTGTTTATTATTTCTGTATTTGCGCAAGAGCCGAGGCTATTTGTTGAAAACTGAGCCAATATGGTCGCTTATAGTTTTACCAACTTCCATTCGGTTAGCATTGTCAAAAACTCAAAAAGACTACCTCCCACTTGACGATTGAAATGCAAGCCGGTGCATGACTTTTCAGTCACCCAACCAAGTATCGATTTTAGCTCCATTTGTGAATCCAAAATTTCTTATCGAGTCCAGCTTTTATTGTTAGGGAATATTTTTTGAGACGCAACGGCTGATCTACGTGGTTTCAGCACAGGGAACTCCAGCTGTATGCCAGCAGTGCCTTTTTTTTAGCAAAAAGATTAAATTAGTATACGTCATTGGCTAGCGCCTGGACGAGGGATTTGTCAAATTTGTGATTTGAAAATAAAAAAGAGACCATTTAAGCAAAAATAAACCGAAAATTAGCATCTCAAAAAACAATTTTCGTGTTGAAATGGTAAAAAGGTTAAAGTAAACCTGTCCCAAGTTATCATGACCACGGCAACTGATGCTAAAAAAAAGGTGCTGCTGACATACAGTTGGAGTTCTTCCGTGTTGAAATATTTTGGAATGAGAATAATTGTACGAGTACATGAAAACATGTACCACTCAATGAGATTACCAACTTCTCTATAAAAAATAATCGTACTGTTGAAAGAAAAATAATACAAAATTACCTCCATTCGCGCTTAACAAGTGTATATAACCCCTTAAATATTAAATCTTCGAGAAGAACAGGAATGAATTCAAAAGTTTTGAAAACAAGTCGAATGAATATTTTTTTCTTCGATTCTGTCCTCTTTGTCAATTCCTGCAATATTTAAATGGTATTGAGGAAATAATTCGAATGTTTTTACAAAAGCTATGAATAATCATGCGCGTTTTCTTGGTTTTTGTTCCATAAGATATCAATTTTTTCTGAACATTCAGAATAAATATTATTGAATGATAAACAAAATTAGCCGTAACGTTTATTTTTTCGTAATTGTTTAGGAATCGGTATTTTTTATTTCCCTATTATCTCCTGGACCTCTTTTCTTGTAAAAACGTTCGACGTGATTTTATTTATGGTGAATTTAAATTAATGGTGAATTTTTTCTCGTTCTATTACAGATCGCTGTGAAACGCGAAGACGCTGTAACGAGAGAGATGAGCCGTAAATTGGCAGAGGATAAGAAAATGAGCAAGAAGGAAAAGGACGAAAGAATATTGTGGAAAAAGAACGAAGTTGCGGATTACGAAGCGACAACATTCTCGATTTTCTACACCAACGCTCTTTTCCTGGCTCTCGTAATCATCTCGTCTTTCTACATTCTTAAAACGTTCTCACCGGCATTCAATTACGTTCTGTCAGTTGGAGTCCCAAGCGCTCTTTTGGCCTTGTTGTCCACAGGCTCTCAATAATGAGATCCAAAAGATCGCTTTATCTGTACGAGATTCTATCCAAGTTTCGTTGTTAAGTTAATCCTTAAGAAAATCATGCGAATGTTCAGTAAGATTGTCTTTTGATACGTGCGAGTGTGCAAGAACATTAAATACCTTATTTATAATAAAAATAGAAGAAAAGAAGAATCTTCACTTGTTCGTTACTCATTCTCTTAATCTTAATCTTAGTTTTTACTTTTCGACATTAATATTACCCGGAAAACGGTTCAATTTATATATTCCTCATCGACAAACGATTTTTTATAGCTTAAAGCGAATTTCAAGGGTGACTCGCAGAAACTACACAAGTCAAATGGGTGTAAAATCTTCTCAATAGTTGTATGCAACGTTCAACCCATAATTCAATTAATTGACGTTGTTTTCGTCTTGCAGGATGACCTTTAGTGACTTGACTTGCATGAAAATTTAACTTTTTGGTGTTCTCTTTGAGGCGAATCTTAATTTCCACTGTTCAACGCTAATATTACTCGGAAAAAGGTTTAATGAATATATTCTTCACCAACAATCGATTACGTGTCAAATAGATTCCTGGTAAACCGTGACAGCATAAAAATTTAAATTTTTCGTCGAATTTTAAGACAATTTTTTGTTTGGAAATTTCATTTTTTTAAGAATTAAAAAAATTCAAGTAATAAAACAAAGCTTTGAATTACCACCTCGGAATTCCATACGATTTTGAATCTTTGTTTACGGTGCAGCCAAAATAAAAAATACTCATTTATTTTGTCTGTCTCAGGGAGGAAGCTTTTGAAGATTGTGTCAAGTTTCAAGGGACTAATTTACAATACTCTCTCAATTAATTTTTGTGTTGTTTTTCGACAGCAGTAGATGCTTGAATATTTTGTGTTCTTGAACGATTATTTGGTGTTTCGTGACATTTTGTTTCGACTAAACGTCCGGTAAAGTTGACTAATGTTCGTCCTACATGTGTAGCACGTTTTTCGTCTAGTTGTCAGGCTTGTCAGAGACAACACGAGTTATAAACACGAAGCCAGCAAAATGGATAATCTCGTAATGCTTTTTTGCCCTCGACGCGCAATTTTAATGTCGCAATAGCGATGAAAGAATTTCCAAATATTGCACACGTCGACAAATGCAATTCAACGCCGACTACCCTGGCCCCTCAAATAACCGCTCAAATAATTTTTCTATTATTAGAAAGGCCAGAGTTTACGGAGAAACAACTTTTTATTTATTTACTTATTTTTTGCACATTCCACCACTGACAAAGCTCCCATTTTCACGTCGTTATTTGGACAACTCATTGGGATTTCTCGCTAGAATACTCATTCTATATTTATTCAACGGCCAACGTCGGTTCATGTTTATTGGAGAAAACAAAAAAAATATATAAATTCATTAGTCATTCTGGAACGTTTCCAAATGGATCGTAACTGTGGATTGTCAAACTATTTCCTAGATCTTCGTTTCAAAAATGATCGATTTAAGGATAACTTTCAAATTTTACTGTATTCATTCACATTCTAATTCTCGATTGATTTTTTATTATTTAAAGACTAAACCTTTAAATGGAACAAACTTTTTACGACCCCGCTTGTAACTTCTCAATTATCGAAAACTTATTTTTACCTCGAATTCATTGTATTTTCTTTGATGACGGCGGAAAATTCATTCGAAGTCGATGAAATGTTTAAAATCAACGAATATAAACATTTCAATTAATCCTTTTTCTACTCTTCGTCAATTCGGTTCGTTTTTTGTGTCAATTTTCTACTTCTCTTTAAATCGTTTGGATACGTGGCACGTTTGTATCACGTGCGATCGAAAATTACGTTTTGCTCATTAGAGAGGTCCATATGACCAGAAAATTTTCTCCACTCGGATTGGAGAAAAATGATTTGATTGCCAAGAGTTTTCACTCGAGCATCGCGAGTTTATCACGTTTTTTGTCATTTTGCCCAAAAATCGTTGGCGTATCTCATCATGTACAACTAATAACAATGACGAGAGATTTTGCAGGTTGCGAGAAAAACCGGGTCCAGTGGCCGTGATGAGCATAAACAAGTGCGATGTTTGTAGACAATGAAAAAATGAAATTTGGTGTCGTATGCAATAATTTTCGACCACCGAATTTCAACTCCGAATCAAACATGAAAATTAATACAAGTGTAGATTTTTTTTTAGAAAACCTTTCAATATTTCCTGAGAATAAAGTTAATTGCAAGTTATTATATAATCAAATTAAACTTGCAAATAAAATCTGCACACTGCATTCTCAGTGAGGAAGCCAACGTTGAGGAAAAGTTTCACTAATGGGGAGAAATTTGTCACCTTTCCAAAATTGTGAAAAATAAACAAATTGAATTTACAGCCTTTTCTTTGCTTACGAGATGTCAAGTATTTTAAATGAAATTTATTATTTTTACTTCAAGTTCAGTTAAATCTATGAATTAATCTATAGCTTCTTATGTATTCGCAAAATATTACACATTATTCATTTTAATTTACTAATTTTAGCTAAATTGGTTTTCTTTTGTTTTTTTTTTGGAGCGAATTCGGAAGTTTTTTTTTAGTGGATTTTATTGTTTCAAGGAGTTTCGGTACAAGTCATACGATGTAATGGTTCAGCTTATTTTTAGGGAGAATCAGGGGGGAAAATTGTATTGTTCTCCAGCAAAGCGCTAACTTCATACAACAAAATTTCGTATAAAAATTACATGACTACTGGAAAATTGATCGTTTTCATTGACAAAAAAAAATGAAAAAATAAAATAAAAACCCGCCTAGAAATTTGTTAGGGTTTGCCTACTCAGGACTGGGCCATGATCAGGTAGCGTAACGGGCAACCTTTCGATGAAATTCCTGATCCGGTCGTTATCAGACCTTCCATAAATACTGGTAAATCTGTCAAGCCTGCGATGGTCCTGGTCACGTATGTCGTTACGAGGCCCGACCGGAGCTTAGCTTGATAAGGCCCTACTCACGCACAGACTAGTAGCGCCGTATGAGCGCTAACCACATTAGGCCGTAGCGAGTCTTGCCTTATGATTGCCATTTGACGCAAGCCTGAAGTGGCCCGTGATCAGGCTTGCCTTCGTTAGGCCCGACCGAAGCTTACCTTTAAGAGGCCCTACTCAGGCATACACCAGAGGCGCCGGATCAGCGCTTACCCTGCGAGGCCGTAAAGAGTCTTTACTTACCACTGCCATTTTGAAAAAGCCTGTATTGGTCGTAATCAGGCATATGTTAATGCGGCCTCAATGATGCTTCTCCGATTCCGGACCGATTGGGGCTTTATCGAATACTGCCTTACAAGTCTTTAACCTCCAAGGTCCCATTGGAGGCTTAATTAAGTCTTATGCCTGTCACAATTATATGTATATATATAATATACATATCTATACACCTATCAAAACATAATGTAAGCGAACGCACTTTTTTCAACACCTGTTATGAGACCAGTGTCAATTATGAAAAAAATGTATGTTCTCGTAACGCCCACCATAACCTCTTTTCGTGTGGAGATTCAATAAGAAACATCACTTAATATGTATACTATTTAATATCAAGTGACACTTGTCTTCAGAAACAACGTACTAAGGTCTTTTAATGCACACAAAATATATTTTTATCAGAAGATATATAAGTAAATGCGATTCACGAAGTATCGAAATGAACGCAATATGCTGTACAAAAGTGTACAAAACGACCACGGGCGCGCTGCGAGTTCTATCCCCATATGTTCCAAAACGTCTCGATTTATACAGAGTGAGTGTTTACGTTTAGGAGAAGTTTTTGTGCATACTGAAGTAAATAAGCTAAATTGCAGAAATCCAAATGGATTGTAATGAAAAACGTCGTTACGCGACACGAATGCGCGTGCGAAGATATCGTTCGGTTCAAGCAGCTACGAAAGGTATGTCTAATCTTGACACTTCGGATAAAAAACTTTATCTATTTTCGAGGTTAAACAATTATAAACGATGCGAGTTTCTCATCGTTTTTCCTGAAATTTTTTTCCCCGTTTCATTCACAGATAGTAGCGATAATCCGGGTACCAGTTCTCTTGTTAGAACTTTTAACCGAAGCAGTGATGAAGACGAAAGTGGCTCACAATCAAAAAAAAAAATTTTCGATGTACAGTATAGTGAGGAGCAAACTTGCAGTGGTAGTGTTGAAGGTGTTGAATCTTTGGCGAACAAAGGTGGTGAGACCGCGGAAGGTGAAAACTTCAACAGTGAATCGGTGAGTGACAGTGCAGACAATGAAATATCAACTAAGACAGAATCCCATGGTGATGAATGCCATGGTGAATCATCCAGCGAAGACGTATTCGACTCTGATGAGTCCAGTGAAGACGGTTTTGATGCAAACCTACAGTGCGAACAACAATATGTCGAAGAAGACCAAGATGATATTACGGCGCTGCGTAAGTGGGCCGTGGACTGTCGCATCGCACATACCCATTTAGACAATTTGCTTGGTGTTCTTCGTAAAAGGTTGCTCCCTCAATTGCCTAAGTCATCTAAAACGTTTCTCAAAACAACGTCGGCTTCTTATGAAATTGAAAATTTTACGAAAACTGATGGTACAATAGCTGGTCAGTTTGTGTACTTCGGGATTGCACAACATCTTCAGCAATGTGTAAACCCCGATGTACATACGGATAAAATTTTACATCTTCAATTCAATATCGATGGACTTACACTATTCAAATCGAGCGATCAGCAATTGTGGCCGATATTGTGTAAAGTTTTTTTCGAACCCGATGTTTATCAACCATTTCCAGTGGCCATTTATAACGGCAACGGAAAACCTAATGACGTTGATAAATATTTTGAAAAATTCTTAGCTGAGATATCAGTCCTCCAACGTGATGGAATAACAATTGACAACAGTCTACTTAAAATACACATTATGTGTTTCATTTGCGACAGACCAGCTCGTTCATTTATCAAGTGCATCATAAATCATGGCGGATACTATGCTTGTGAGCGTTGCACTGTGCGGGGAGAGAGACGTGAAAACCGCACAGTTTACGTGACCACAACTTGTGAGAAAAGAACAAATGAAAGTTTTCGTCATCAGACTCAAGCTCAACACCATACAGGAATCTCACCTTTAGCTTCGATAGCCGAACTCGATATGGTTTCGCATTTCCTGCTCGATTTTATGCACCTCTGTTGTCTCGGTTTGATGAAAAAATTTTTGGGCTATTGGTTAAGCAGTAATCGAAAATATAAAATTAGCCAAAATGCGAGCATGAGACTACCACAACTCTTACTTGATATTCAATCGCAAGTGCCACAGGATTTCCAACGTACGACAAGATCATTGGTCCAAATTGCGAAATGGAAAGGAACGGAATTCAGGCTCTTTTTATTGTATCTGGCTCCAGTCGTTTTGAAAAAAGTTCTACCCGACGAGTTGTACAGGCATTTTATGCTTTTTCATGTAGCTTGTAGAATATTGTGTTCTGAAAGTACAGCATTGAGGTTCAACGAGCAAGCAAAAGTGTATTTGACGAGATTTGTTCAACTTACTGAACAATATTACGGAAAAAAAAGTCAAATATCAAATGTGCATTCCTTAATCCATTTGGCTGATGACGCAAAAAGTATGAGATGTTCTCTTGACAAAATTACGGCCTTTCCTTTTGAAAGTGCCTTAGGCAAAATAAAAAAAATGGTTCGAAGTGGCAGGTATCCTTTGTCGCAAATATCACGCCGTTATCATGAAGGATCTATTGGTGGCGCTTATAAAATTAAATTACCACCCGCTGTAACAATTTGTTACAAAAAATGCCCAAAAGCCGACGAAATCAGAAAAATAAAAAAACTGCGGTATAAAGAAGCAATTCTTACAAATAAATCACCGGACAACGTTGTGCTGCTTCGAAACAAACAAATACTGCGAATTGATGTAATGTTTATACCACAGCACGGTCATCAAGAAAATATTATGGTTGCTGGGAAACTATTGCGTGCGGAAAAATCTATTTTTGAATACCCATGTAATTCACAGACCCTCGATATGTGGAAAGTGAAAACAACGAATGTTTACAAAACTTGTGCTCTAGAGGATATTTCTTGCAAAATGGTGTGTTTTGAAATACACGATGGCTCGGAAGGCATAATAAAAATATACGCTATGTCACTTCTTCATCAGTAAAAAAGAAAAGAAAAAAAGCACTTTCCAATATATTCAGTATATTTAATAAACTCTTGAATGTATTTACTTTTAAATATCGGACACTTAGTTCCCTTATTCTTGTTTATTTTATTTCTATCAGTGGTTGTGCGCGGCTTTTCTATTTTGACGGTTAGTAACTGTTTTCATGCTGTTGATATATATAGATATCGCGTCCTTGCGCCATTCTAGCGACTGTTGCTGAATATCGAAACGTATGTGGGCACACCTCAAGATTTCGGAAAACGTAAGTGTTTCTATTTCATGTTTATGAATTTATTTCTCA
>JACEOJ010005794.1:43640-73832 GCA_013761285.1 Campoletis sonorensis | reverse complement strand
ATCGACTGACTTCACCGTTGCCTCGATGACTGGACCGGCGTCTTCACCCGGTATAACGACAAGTCCTCTGGTCGGAGAACCCATTCTCGTGGTTTCCTCCACAAATGAAACGTCATCTGAATTGCCAATAGTGTCAAATAGCACACTGAAAACGACGCCCTCAGCCGAGTCATCAACTGAAAAGTCATATTCATCGCCGCCGACTACAAGTGCAATGCCAATGACAACCACGTTATCCTCGACAACCGAAGGATCAATTCCATTGCCAATAACGACAAGTGCAGCGGCAACAGTGATAGTTACGGGACGAACGACTGATTCGACCGTTGCCTCGATGACTGGACCGTCTTCTCCACACCGTACAACGACAAGTTCTCTCGTGGGAGAACCCGTTCCCGTGGTTTCCTCCACGAATGAAACGTCATCTGCATTGCCAATAATGACAAATACCACGTCTTCAACACCTGAGATGACAACTATCGTACTGAAAACAACGCCCTCAGCTGGCTCAACAACTGAAAAGTTATTTTCATCGCCGCCGACGACAAGCGCAATGCCAATGACAACCAGGTTATCCTCGACAACCGAAGGATCAATTCCATTGCCAATAACGACAACTGCGGCGGCAACAGTGATAGATACAGGCCGATCGACTGACTTCACCGTTGCCTCGATGACTGGACCGGCGTCTTCACCCGGTATAACGACAAGTCCTCTGGTCGGAGAACCCATTCTCGTGGTTTCCTCCACGAATGAAACGTCATCTGAATTGCCAATAGTGTCAAATAGCACACTGAAAACGACGCCCTCAGCCGAGACATCAACTGAAAAGTCATATTCATCGCCGCCGACTACAAGTGCAATGCCAATGACAACCACGTTATCCTCGACAACCGAAGGATCAATTCCATTGCCAATAACGACAAGTGCGGCGGCAACAGTGATAGTTACGGGACGATCCACTGACTCCACCGTTGCCTCGATGACTGGAGCGTCCTCTTCACACGGTACAACGACAAGTTCTCTCGTGGGAGAACCCATTCCCGTGGTTTCCTCCACGAATGAAACGTCATCTGAATTGCCAATAGTGTCAAATAGCACACTGAAAACGACTACTTCAGCTGCCTCGAAAACTGAGAGGTCATCTTTATCGCCGGCGACAAGTACAATTCCAACATTAACAAAACTTGCACTTCCAACCACGATCATGTGTAAGTGTCAGCTATACGACGGAAGCGTCGTTTGGAGAGCCTACAACGATGACTGCCTTGGAAAGAATACCAACCCATCAACAACTGAAAGGTCATATTCACTTCCGACGACGTCAAGTGCAATGCCAACAACACCCACGTTATTCTCTACGACTGAACCTTCAACATCAATGGCAAGAACTACAACTGCTCTACGAAGATCGACAGCTGCTGTACCAACGACCAGCTACAACGTTGCCTCGATAACTGCACCGTCACCTTCGACCCGAACGACAAGGAGTCCTTCGGTGGGAACAACCACTTCAGTGGTTTCCTCCACGAATGAAGCTCCAACTGCACTTCCAATAATAACAAATACAAAACTGAAAACACCAGCCTCAGCTGACATGACAACCGAAACGTCATATTCACTGCTTGCGACGTCAAGTGCAATGCCAACGACAGCCGTGTTATCCTCAACAAGTGAAGCGTCAACTCCGATGGCATTAACGACAACTGCGGTTCCACCATCGACAATTGCGGTACCAACCACAACCTCATCGGTTCCAGCGACGTCGGAATCGTCTTTGTCGGCGGGTACAACAACTCCATTGCTTTCCACGACATCTTAAGCTACGTCTTCAACACCGGAGATGACAACTATCATACTGAAAACAACAGCCTCAGCTGTTTCGACGACTGAAAGGTTCCATTCATTGCCGACAACGACAAGTTCAATGTGAACAGTAACAACACTTGCGTTTCCTACCGCGACCACATTCATCAGTCGGCTCTACAACGGAAGTGTCGTTTCCTAAGCATACAACGATGATCGCCAAAATTTAGTGTCGCCTTCAACTCCGACATTCAGTGGAGTATCATTTAGAACTATTTTCATGACTTTTCGAAGAACTCCGTCGCGGGATCTTGGGCACCGGCTTTTTTCGTCCGTTTCGCCAGTGATAGCATTTTTGAGGAGAGATTATCAGTTTAAGCCTTCCCCATTATCATAGCCCATTTTGGTCCCGAAAGCAACGAAAAAATGTCGACGACCTTCGTGAGACTTTCCCTCTTGTGTACGTAGATTTTAGTATCCGTTAACTCACCTGAAACAAAATAAACGAGACAAAAGGTCAGATCCCAAAAACATGTCACTGATTATCACGGTCGTGTTATTTGATTATTTTTTTTGTGAGCTTATGTGAGCAAAGCAATGCAGAAAGTCAATACGAAGTCTATGTATGTACACGAACTAAATCGGTTTGATTGCGGTCAAATCATCAATAAAGATCCAAAGTTAAAAATATTTATGCCTATCTCGAAATAATCATTTTCAAGTACCCAAAATATCAACTTCCTACGATATAATGAGGAATTCGGTAATTGACAAAAAAAAATCGATTCTTCGCATGCCCCTAATTAGAATGAGACAAATTGACCCATTATTCAAGATAAAAATTTGTTAAAAGCTTTACATACTTGGTAACCAAACTGTTATAGGAAAAGAGATACAGAGTAATCTGATTAATGCAAGCAGAAAGATGTTGAGTTTGATTACCCATTAAGAAATTCATACAGATGAGGATTGCTGATAATGGCTCTACGCTACTGGTTATTTGAAACATGGGGGTCCAAATTATGCCATCGGGGAAAACAAGGACATGTTGCAGTTGGGCCTATTCGAAAGCCTAAACTTCGGAGTAAATGATTGAAACTCATGTTTTAATGGAAAGATCTGCCAGCCCTTCAAATCATGGAAAGACTACCTCGTTATATTCACACAATTGCCAGGAAATGATCGGTCAGCAATGAGGAATATACGCAGCAACCTTTTTGAGCTGCTTTTTGCACGCTCTATTTTCCTCAAAGTGTGCAGCCATCTGGAGGAATAACTTCGATAGGTCAAAGATTCTGAAAAGTTTTTTCGTCCATGGTACATTGAGATTTACCGACCGTTGAAAAATCTTACCAACTAGTCTGCAAAATTTCTCAAGGAATTCGCCTTGCCGACAGTTGTAAGGATTCTGCCATACCTACAATTTTTCCCGACTCACGGCGATCTGTCAGTCTAGCGGTTGGTAAAAGTCCGACTGCGCTTTCTTCTCGAGTACAATTCCATTTTCGAGGACAATAAATTACACGATTCATTAAACCTATGAATAGCACATTTATTCTGCAAATTAGTCTTTCGCGTTTTAATTGTTTATTTAAATAGATATAGGTTGCAATTTAGATACAATAGAAATTGGAAGGAAATAATAATTCAATTGAGAAATCGATGAAGACGAAGTAACAAATTATTCCACATCTTGATTTAAAAATATTCCTTATGTACACAGTTCATGCCTTCAATTCTCAAGAATCATCAGCAAATGTTACATGCTTACCCGTTTTCGCGGGGCCAATTTAAAATTCGCACGCGGCGTGTGTGTTCACATATAAGTGGTCACGGTGCTATGCTTCATTCATCAGTTTATAATGGCTTCTTTGATTGTCCCTCCCGAATGGCAAGTAATCAGAGACAGATGTTTGAAGTGCAAAATCAATAATAGTGGATATTAACGTTCATTCATCAACGAATCCGGACGTCCATAAATTGAGCGCAGTTTTTATGACCAGCTCACACGATGTCCCTGGTGCATAGACTTATGAGCCTGAAGCGAGTTTGAAAGTACTGTCAACTACGGGCTGAACTAGGGGCCTCCAGTCGAAAACGAAAAAAAAAATCCTTATGGACTGGATATCTATGTACATCCGAATTTGTCGATTCCGTCTGGGTCATTTAAACTAGTCGGTATATAGAGGCCGTGACGTTAAAGTTTTCGAGCCTGAAGTTAGGAGGAAAGGTAGGGCGTCATGGATGGGCAAGTTCCAAGTAGACGATAGAAAGAGACTGTCAAGACGGTCGTGTATGGCGATGACTTTGAAGAGGAAGAGAAAGAAGGACAATTGAGTCTCACCCCCTCTTTGCCACACATGCGTTTCGGTCTCTCGCTATGAGAACACGAAGAAGAAGAAAAGAAACATGGCGACCTCATTGTTTTATACTCACGGTGTATTTCAAATACATATGAACGGCCGGACATAATAGTACAGCGAGGAAAGGACGAAGTAGAAGTTCCGAGCCCGTTGTAAAAGTCACGGGTGTAACTCGTCTACGTACGTTGATAACTACGTCAATTTGCACCGTGTATATGGACGAAGGAAAAAAATTACTTTTAACCATGGATAGAGTATCGCAACGATTTACAGTCTATATAAAAAGTGAGAGAAGCAGTGTAAATTCACATCATGGTGTAAATCTACCGAGAGAATTCATTGAGTACACCCGGACAAGTGAATGGAGGACAGATTCGTCGGAACCATCTGCTCAATGTTCCAAACACTGATCTATACTGAGCAGGTTGATCTTTTAAAAAGAAGCTTCATTTCGAAGGAACCCTTTTTTCCAACAAAAAAACTCTTACCATCTATTTTGTGCCCCTATCCATCGACAAGATTGAATTTAATATTTAGTCTCCCATCGGGCCCAACTCCCGATGCATATGAAAGGTAGACCTGGCGGAAGATACTTTTTTAAGGGTTGAACCATCGGAAGTAGGAAGCTTTTCGTATTCGCATCTTCAACTATGATCCTTTCTTCCGTCGATAGCCAGATCGGAAACTCTGACAAGATTTCCGTCCTCTTATGTGGCACACACGCGGGAGATATGGGATGTGAAACAATAGCCATGCACTTTGTTCCCTCTCTCCATGCTCCCTCGCTCTTTTCCCCTTGTCCTGGCAATCTGACACCCTCTTTGATATCTGCTTTGTCTAGAAAAGGACTTAGGAAGCCCATCGTGTGGGAGACACATAAAGCGATACCATGGTGTGGAAGAACTTATTTTTGCTGAAGATGCTGCTGACTTTTAACAATGAGGAGCATCTCGTGTTGATTTGAAGTGACGTGAAATTATTGCAACTGTGATCTGAACCGGAGAAGTTCTGTATGATTTCGTGGTACAGATTGTTGTTGGTAATTCCTGCTGAGAGTTCTTTTGAGAACACGTGAAGCTCGTTGCTCATTTTGTAACGCTCAATAAATAGGGATCGTTTTTAATTAATCCAATTATCGTAAAAGCTGGCAGAAAATTCATCTTCATTCCGTTTACACAATTGATTATAACTGCATTTTTCTTGTATGCATTAAAATATGTAAACTTTGACAAAATAAACTACATTTCTCTTACGGATGTATCATTGTAATTTTTCCTTCCTTTTAAATCATGGTCTCGGAAGAATGTCAATTAAAATTTATGGTCTTCGCCGTAAATTTGCACGTCTGTAAGGGGGTCAAAAAAATCGTGACCCATGCTAAACACAACGTGCAGACTTGGTCGAACAGAGTTTTTAAATTTTTTTTCATCACAGAAGGTCATCAGGGCATCAACATGTTTATTAAAACCGGAAACATTTGAGTACGATTGGGAATTAATTCCAACTTCTTGCGCTTCAGAAAAGAGCTGTGTGTAGAATATTGTGGACATATCGGAAAATGGTTCGACGTGTTATTCAAGCACGCGATGCTATCGTTTGAAGCTTCCATCCTGCAAACACGATTGTAAAGAAGATTCGCATAACTCATCGATTATTTTCTAAACAAGGATGTTTTTATCGTTCATGTGTGCAGTGATGGAGATAACTCTGAACAATATACAAAAATATTTTTTTATTTTCTCGCAATGATCATGTCGATCGATGAAATCACCTTTTCCTCAAAAGCCATCATTCGAATGTTTATTTATTTTTTTTGAACTAAACGTCCATCATGTATATTTTCAAAGTTTTTGTTTCTCGATATAGATTTAAGCTAATTGGGCAGCGTACGGCCGAGTCCAAGTCTTAAAAATGTTTTAAGAAACCTCGAATTCGTCGTGTCGAGATGCCGTTAATTATGAACCGGACAGGAAGTCAGATAAATTTCAATGAGAGCTTCAAGTAATGTTGAGAACTTGCGTACCTATTGTTGAAACAGCTGAACTCTTGGTCAATCACCTAACACCTGCAAAAGTTTCTCTCACGTTGGCATCAAACGCCCATGCACTGGCAAAGGAACGACCACGTGGAATAAATTGCCTCCATGCTTTGTTACCATGTGTTCGCAATTGTTTGTATAGAAACTCGTACTCTCATAGCAGATTACATGTGCATATATTAACACTTTTATTCTTCGTATGTATGCATATTCGTATTATATCCGACTTTTGAACAAATCAATGGCCGTAACTCAACGTGTTACGTGACAAATTTTTACAGTCGCGCCATTCCATGTTTTTTTTTTATTTAGAGGAGATAGTTCTAATGTGGCTTTTGCTGATAATTTTCTTACCCCCCGCTTTGTCATCGAATGAACGAGCAACCCTATATACGAAGGTTTTCTGCTTATTGAGCGGTGCTAAGGTCACTTGAAACAAAAAACCCGTGGATACAAACGTTCTTGTGATGGATAATTAAGGATTCGAATGTCAAGTAACGTAAGAGATTTAAGATAGCGGTCTCGCCACAGCCACGTTCAAAACTTAACACTTCGCTTGATCTTTGAAAACTTCTATAAAACATATAAAATAATTACATAATTTTACTTGTTATATTGTCTTTATTGGTTATTGTCTGACGGAAAGATAAATTTGGTGAAAGGTAGAACCTTTACATCCCTTGTAAAGTGTTAATAAAATGGCATCGGTTATTTCACCATTGGTGCATGATAAACTCCCGATCAAGATCGGAAGCTAATGAATAAAAGTATTGAAATGTTGTCCAGTTGTTGGAGTCGCAGTGAAGGTGTTAATTCGCTGAGAGAATTGTTTGGCCATGCACCGTAAGTTGTATGGATACTTTGATCAACACAACGAGTACACATATTAAACGGCAAATGGCGTGAGGTATACGTAGTGTAAGTCTGTCGTAGAGCGAATTGTTACCATCACGCGAGGGAGGATATCATTACGTAATAATTATAGTTAGCTTCAACGCTCCAAATGTTCCAAAGAACATCGATACGTTCCATTGGAGTTTTGAATGAAGAAGGTAAAGATGGGAGAAAAACGAGTTTCCAAGGAACATTTTAATGAGATCGCTGTACAAAACTCTTTATAAACAACAGAATTTTTTTAATGACGTGAATGCAATGACTAAAGGAACGGAGACACAGAACTCTCCTGGCACGCGTTGTAGTTTCGTGTGATTATCTCGTTTTCACACATACTCGATGATTAGCAGAAGGGAAAGAGAAAATGGCAGCAGAATATTATTATGTACGAGAGGACTGAAATTTTTCCAAGGTAGCAAACACTCACCGTGAGATATGCTCCGGTGGTTGTGGGCGACAATTAAAATACACGTGAACCATATCGCAGTGGGAACAACACATCAGGTTTGTTTTCCTATATAACCCCCTCCCTCTCCCATTGGCTGTTCATCATGACAAAAGTCAGGAATCACTTAGCTCAAGAAATTTAAAAAACGCTTTCCCTGCCGATGCCTAACGCCTAGCAGATATGTTTATTTGAAAACTTTTTTCGCTTGTCGATAGGCAAACTGATGATTCAATTACGAGTGTCGAACTGGATTGGAAGTACAATTGAATTTTCTTTAAAAAAAATTGGTTTTTTGTCTATGGAACGTCATCAAATCATTCGGGAGACTAAATCTACTAACTATTTTCGTAAATTGTAAAACATCTCGGAGTCTTGGAAAAATATGAGAGCTTTCGAACTCACTTGATGGTGGACAAAATAACTGCACCTCGTTCTTTGGTGGCTTAATATTGAAATTCGATGGATATGAACCGAGTGTTTTTTCCCAAAAATGACAAAAGATGAAAAAATCATGAAAAAGATTGTTTCGCTTAAAATTAAAGTAAACGTAATACAGAATCGCCAACGACGCTCGAAACAGGTTTAGCAACTTTCACTTTTTCAGCTCATAGTACATACTAGAAAAAAATAAATGTGTAAATCCATACATAAGAAAATTGGCTTACGTAGTGCAAGTGGAGCGGACGTGGAGTGGATTTCGCATATGCTGAATCGACAAACATACATGTCTCTATTTAGCCACGCATGGGTATATAAATATATGTTCTATATAAATTAAACATCCACAAGGACCTAATCTTATTTAGTTGCTCAGCACTTTTGACCAATCTTTTCGTATGAATGATAAAATTTGCATCAATTTCGTGACAATATTGAGGTCGGTTTTTGAAATTGCAGTTTTTTCACATCCTGAATGTAGCTACCAGAGTGAACATGATAATAATTCGTCATTTTTCTTTTACTCAATTATTATATACAAGTTCAATGAAAAAAAAAAAAAATCTTAAATTAGTCTCGCCCAAATGGCGAAAGACGAAAGTTGAAAATTGGGGAACCGGTCAGGCTGTGTACAGTAACTCGTACACGTGTAAAATCGCTAAGATGAAGGAGCTGAAACGAGGAACGTGTGGGCGAGGAACTCTCTTCGATGGACCGTTGTAAAAAAAAAAAAAAAAATTGATAAAATATGCAAACATTTGCTCCCAAGGATACTCGTAACTAGCGGTGCTGGAAATAATAAGGACGTAAGTTGCTTTTTCAAGTGTGCATGTTATTTCATGAATTACGCCCTTTTCGTGTTCAAACTCCCAATTATACATATGTATACACATACGTGCCATACTTAATTTAATCCCGAGGCGAGTATTCGCCGAAAAATCCGCACCCGGTTGTTGCGTGAGCAGCCTACTTGGATACGTTTTGCCTCTTCTACCAATTTACCTCAACCTCACACTGTTCGAATCGTGTTTTTGAAAATCTCGATTTCCACTCTAGGCCCTGCATAAATTCAACAGTACTCAGCCAAGCTGCGAAATATTCCCAAATTTTTCAACCACGAAAGCAAATCTGAGATATTTTTTTCATGTTTATTTATCAAACATACCGAACGATAACTCGAATATTTTACTTTGCTTGGTCGAAATAGAAATTGCACGTTTGTTGCCATTAACCAATCAAATCGATCAAGTAATCAATGGTAGTCGTTCACAGACTGATTTAGAAATGGAATGTAATGATATAATTGGAATAAGGAAAAATGTAGAGATTTTATAATATTTAGAGAAACAGCAGCTGAAGCTTCTTTGCCTTCTAAATGGTTGCGAAATTCTGAAGATTTTTCTTCAGGATCTATTCCATGGGACCAAAATTCTCTGAGGTCGCGAAAAAAATGTTTGGTGGGCAAATCTTGATTCAGGATCCCAAGAGAAATTGTGGATAGAACCTGCACTTCAAACGAGTATTTTTTTTCAGGCGTAATCAATAAAAGCTTTGAAATTTCTGTAATCGGGATACGGTATAAACGTTTTAATGAATCACATGTTTATCTGACACTGGCCGGAAACTTGAGCGCATTTGTAAAACAAACGATCGAGTATTTTCCTCTAATAAGTAATCGAATCAGAGTCCGTTTATAATATTCAACGAGTCATATCAAAGGTTTGTTCTGGAAAAAAAAAGCGACACACAATCGCTCCCTGTCACATTACGCAGTTGGTTTAATCAACTGCTTGTATGTGATTCATCGATCGGTGACAATGATACATTTCGATAGGACCATCGATTTCTTATAATTTATCAGTTATTCATACATTTTTAAGTATTGGATTCGTTCTATTTTCGATAATGACTCCATCCAATGATGAATAATGATTAATTTCTAATGATAAGTAATTAAGTAATTCATTACTTATTACACATTTATTTCGTGCTTTGATATATTCATTGTTTTTGGTTTCTGTTATCCTGTATGCGACTCGATCGCACGAACTAAAAGCATGAGTACTATATTGACATTTTTTGACGAAATTTTTAGTTCCATTATCATTTCCGACAATTCCGTGCAACGATTGTTTCAATTTGTAAAAGTGAAAACTTTGAATATTTACGAAATCTCAACTGAATAAATCTAACGCATGGAATAAACTGAAATTCTTGAGCAATGATTTTAACCATGCATATCCCTGTGCAAATAACATATGTATACGTGTTTACATTCAGTAATGATAATTCAACGTGTGTTTAGATGTACGAACGTGCGCAAAATGCCGCGTCACGTCTCCTCGAACGCGTCTCGATTAAAGCGATTGTTTGATTAATGATTCGTCATCGTGGCACACTCCTTACTGTTATTTCACTATCGTATCTCGACACGGTCTTTCCATTGGGGGTCTACACCGGGCAAACGTCACTTTAACGATCGAAACGACTTTCTGTACTGCCAAAAAACATTTCCTTTCTCATCAGCGGAATGAGCATAATTGAAGAATTAATCTTATTGAGAACAATGCATCAATCTCATTGATTATATTATTTTTGTTGTTGTTGTAATGTCCACTTTTCGCTTTATTTATTATTCTCGTTACTCACGACTGAACGAAACAATAAATGAAAAAGATACAATCATTATAAGCTTCTAGTGAGAAAATTCTCTGTCTGTACTTACTACCTGTAACTCATTGAATATGCAATGCGCGTAGGTCGTGTTTGCTGATAAAACCGGCTCAGCATTGTGAGCAATAGAATATTCTTTCAAAAAACAGGGAGAAAGAGAAAAAGAAAAGTCTTTGCTTGATGCCCGATATGGGTTTTGATTTCGCAACGTTGAAAGACAAACGTGCTTCTGCTTCGATAAACTAAACGACGTATGAAAACCTTAGGCAGCAATTTTGGCATTCGAGCTCCGTAAATTTTTTAAAACGTTAATAATTCTTATAAATACGGTAGAATAATGTTTCGTTGGAGTTATCTGAAGCGACAAAAATTCAAAAATAGAAAGCCCCAACAATTTATATATCGATCGCTGATTGATCAATACTTTGGCCCCGTTTCCATTTCGTGCAAGAAAGATCGTTTCTTTTCTCATGATGGGATGGTTTATCGATGTGCGTTGCAAACATAGCTGGGACGTGGGAATGAAAGACAGAGAGGAAGAGCTCCGACACACATGCCAAGAAACGCTACAGCCAGGCGCCGCCCCAAGCATATGTCTCTTAAGAAAGACAAGAAAAAGAGAAAGGGAGAGAAAAAAACTAAGAAGATGCACTTTTTATGAGGTTCCACACTACTCGAAGTAACTTTGACGAATGTAATCCGTGATAAAATATCTTTAACCAGGAATTGAGTATATGAAAGTACATTTAATTGACTGTACGGTTAAAATTTATTTTAAGAACAGAAAACAAACCGTTTGTTTCGGTCTATTACAGAGGTTAATAGGTAAACATTAATTTAAATCAACTTATATTTATTTTATAATAATATTTGCGATAAAATAACAACAGAATAAAAATATTTTACGTTCAAGGCTGTCCATTTATGAAAATGAAAATATTATAAAAAACGTGTAAACATTAATTGAAAACTTTTTATACATTTGATTTTTCACATCAGTCATGCCGGTCGTTCTTCCTTGGAAGCTTAAAAAACCGTTTATTTCAGCACAAGAAAAGACTACTGGTAGTTCGCTTTTTATTTCACGATTTTCTATCTCTCTTTCTCTTTCCCTCTCGTTCCCGCGTCTCTTTCGTCTCCATGGGACCCTTCCACTTGCTCAGGCAACTTCCCACTGCCTGAGCGCGAGAGCCCTCTCGACAGCAGCCTGTTGCTTCTCTTGAATCTTTTTCTCGCTTCCCACCAAAGACAAAAAAGAAGAAGAACAGAAATAAAAGAGGAAAGGAGGCAGGGGGAGGACGAATGAGAAAAAGAGAGAAGGAGAACCACGCGCACGCACGCACGCACGCATATGCATTTGTGCCTACTACCTATAAGCACACCTTGAGTTTGACGGGCTCCGGAGAGCGAGGGATATAAGAGATGCGTGCATGGAAAACTAAGGCAGGAGACCTATAGTTTTCTGTCCTCGACTAGAAAAATTGGAAAACGTGCATACATTTAAAGAGAAAAACAGACGGAGGCTAAATGAAGTTTCTCGGGGGACAAAAAAACCATTTTTGTATAATTGCTGTATACGGCAATTAAAAGCTACAATAATGTTATTTTCGATCTAAGAATAAAAAAGATAAGCTCTCTGACGTTTTCTGGCAAGAAAATTTACGACAGTTTGCACTATTATAGCAAAAACGTGAACTAATTAACTCTCGAGATTTGCCGGAAGCTAATAATTTTCTCTGTGTAAGCGTAATTAATTTATCCTTAGATGGCGACTCTGCACTCTTGTGTATTATACGTATGTATATATATTTAGGCACACAGCTGCTATCAAGGATATTCTTGAAAATTCAAATTCAACAACCTTCTAATCTGCATTATTGCCCAGGTGGCTAGAATTCAAAAGTATAGTTAAATAGGGAAAAAAATTACGTCATCTTTCACGTGGAAGCATGTTTAGAAGTCCAGACAGAAAATTAACGAGATTTCTCATGTTAATTGGAACAATATTTTTGATAAGTCATCAGCGCAACTCTACTCGCGAATTATGTCGTGGTCCAAAGTCTATCTTTTCAATGAAATAAAATTGAAATTGCTATGAAGTAAAAATTTATTAATCGATTTAAAACCGTCGTGTTATGGACTTTTCAATAATATTTTTGATTTTACTTGAACTGAGTCCTCTTTGATTTTATCGTCGCATTACTCTTTTTCAAATAAATATTCACCAACTGTAACAACTCCGTTTTATTTCCCATCGAATTTAATCTGTATAAAATAAAACACAAATAAAACACAAAACATGGAAAGTTCACCCTAAATTGAGTATTCCCAAATGGTTCTTGTGAAAGCATAAAATTTGTGCTCACATGGGCCGCACGAGCGAACAAAAATAAAGTCTTTTCGCGGTCTCGCTTAGCCAAGCGCGAAACAACTTTGCCATTCGCAACGAATCCGTTTACCTATCTCCTGCGCAGATAAAATGGAAGGAAGAGCTTGGTACTTAACGCAAATGAGAAAACTTATCTCTTCTGTGCTTTTCATTTTTAAACAATAAACTGTAAAAAACAAAATGACTCATAATTAATTGAATATCAAAGAGAAATGATCCCTGAAATGCCACCGTTAACAAAAACCCAGTGTAATCGTTTGTGGTGATTCGTTTACGATTATTCAAGAAATGATATCGATAGCAATTAATATAAATCTAGAATAGAAATTATTATTAATTTCTCATGAATTAATTTTTTAGGTGTGAACAAAAGCCTGATAAGAGCAGTGTCGATTGAAAGAAAGGAAATAAAGAATCTCGATCAACGTTCGAGCTTTTTTGTTATTCAACGATTGTAATACGACGATGTACACAGCGCCTTATGAAGGAGAATCCAGTGCTGAACACAGCACGCGGTTAATGACTATCGAAGCATGCGTCTATCGCATCTCAGGCTTATCACAACGCGCGCAATAAAAACAAGTACGATTCGAGAGACGCCGGGATTTCTTCGCTCACTCAGAATCAAGCGTGGGTGGGCGTTGAAGGTTAAAAGCAATGCTCTTTTTTCCCTGTTCAATTTCAACAAGCAAACGTGTCTGCCAGATTGCGGCTTGCAGTGTAAAATTTTACCCTCGGTTATGACATTGTTTAATTTCACCAAAAAATTACCAAACAATTTTGAAGCTCGTTTATAATCGTTGTCTTCATGTTATCTTTTATTTTTTTTCCAATTATGAAACGGCGTTGTGAAACATTTTCGAATGTACAATATTATCATTTTTTTGTACAATAAAAAAATATTTTACAAAATATAGTCAGTATTTACTTCTTTTCAAAAAACCTTATACACTCCCATTCAATCATGAAATCTTCCCTTAAAAAATACGTTTAGTTGCCACATGAAAAACATGTGTAAAAGATCCATCCCTTTTTAACCACCTGACTAAATATGAGCCCTTAAAATAAGTCGAATTTACTTCCGTCGTTGAAACATAAGACAAATAGCATATCCTTCAAAGTTGTGGCCACCAAATGTTTCAGCACCTGGTGATTTATTTCTGGCACCTTTTGAAGATCGCAACGTGATCTATGACCTTTCGTAATTAATGAGTTATATGAGCTCGTGATTCTTATACTTTATGAATTAGGTCTTAAATAAAAAAAGAGGTTGTCGATACACCTTGGGCGTTTTATCCGGGGTCCCGATCTTAATTTAATAGACTGAACTCTTTTTCGGGCTGAATTGCAGACCTGGGCCAACAACGGAACTCCATAGCCAGCAGAACTTTTAGTGTCTACAGACGACTCGTGAATATCGATGAAAAAAAAAAAAAAAAAAAAATTCAAGCACCTGCCATTGAACACGTCTCTCAACGTGGGATGATCGCAGGGTTCTTCAGGTAAAGGCAGGGAGATCTGGGAAAAAATCGAGGTACAGCCTTATCGAGTTGGTAGCGTGAATAACGCGGGGGCGTTTCTCCCATTATTAAATATATGGGGCCCCGCAACGAACCCATATGACGGGGTACACAACAATGGTGTCTGTCTCGAACAGTATCGATCTATATATAGTGCTGATATTATGTAGTATAGATCCTTAGTGAGTTCAATATGTGATCTAGATCGAGTGTTCTCTCACGGTGCCATTTTTCTGCCTATTTTGGAGTCTGTTCTCTTTTCACCGAAGGTGTCACGTAGATCCGGTGGAAAAATTGTTTTAAACTCTTCACAGTGTACGCGACGAAAAACGTAATCAGTGAATATTACAATTATTAATCTGTCTGGGGAATCACAGTCAGTTTGAACTGAAAGTTCCATAGAACTAGAATTTTCCTCTATACTTTCACATACGATCCTAAAAGGTAGATTGAAAAAGTACTAGAAAATGTTGGACCCATGTGGAGTATCAAGTTGCTAAGTTATTGGTTCATTTCCTCGTAAAATGGTTGCCGGTATGAACTCCCTTAAAACACACGGGGGAAGTTGATGAGGAAAGAAAACGAGAGAGAGAGTGTGTGGTGTCCATTGGACCACATCTGTCCCTGATGGTGCCATGGGACACCGTCATATCGTCGAGGGCTTCAAAGAGGAAGAGGCATGTGAAAGGAAGACAAGAAATGGAGAGAGAGAGAGAGAGAGAGAGGGAAG
The DNA here is from genome assembly GCA_013761285.1 of Campoletis sonorensis. NCBI lineage: Eukaryota > Metazoa > Arthropoda > Insecta > Hymenoptera > Ichneumonidae > Campoletis > Campoletis sonorensis. The sequence goes on along the minus strand of JACEOJ010005794.1, from coordinate 58,533 downwards.
GAAATATCGAGACGGCGTCCTTATAACAGGACGAGAGGACCTCCAGCTTCCGGGTTGCCTCCTTCTCTCATCTCGGTAGCTGTGTATATTAGATGTATTCAGTTTTTAGAGCCGGGTGCCTCTTCGTTTTACCAGCACCTGGCATGCTCCTTTTCTTTCTCTTTTATTTTTTATTCTTTTCGTCTCATTCGTATACCAGTTTCTCAAACGCCGTGTTTCTTCTCAAAAGGATCCCGGAACGGGAAACCCAACTAATTTTGAAAGAACGAGAGCTACATGCCAAAGCATCCCAGGGAATTCACATATTTATTCCTGGGAAACAAAAAGACTTGACCCACTTATCTTCGTTGTATCGAATCTTCTAATTCAAGCCCTTTTCACTACCAGCTGACGATGCGTTTGTTTCTGTTAAGTTTTTGTGAATTTTCAAGCATAACAACCTGCCAAAAATTTCTATAAGATCCAGCTGGACTCTGTGTATATTTATCTCAGTCTGGTTGGTAATTTATGGATGGAGCGACATGTGTGTGTGTGTGCGTGAGTGTGTTTTTCTGTGATAAGTATGAAACGTGGCAATGTAAAATCCTTCCGAATGACTTCTCCATAGAAATGAGAATCCTATGGGAAAATAACGGAATGTTTGCGTTCTCGTTTAAAAAGTGTGGGAAATTGAACTGAGCGCTTAATTATTCCCTCGTTGAATACTCCACGTGGCAAATGCTCTCACGAGGAAATACTCACAACACGTCAGAGCTTTATAGATTTTTAAACTAAATGGATTTCCATATTTCGCCATGAGTATGTATTTTATTTCGAATTCTATGACAGTGCGATCTCAATTGGCAAGAAATAATTCACCGATTTAATTCCTGCTTTTTTTATTTATCCATTATTTCTAGTTTTTCAGAGAAAGGTCTATTGTGAATGTTTTTCATTACTTTTACAAGATAATTTGCTTTTTGTTGTAACGTAAGAATCGTGATTACTTTAAAGCTTTTTTGTAAACATTATCGGCTCATCGACTATACGCACAAGCACGTTCGTTTAAAAAAAATTCCAAATTTTTTCCACATCACGTTGAAGTTAGCTTTTATGTACACTCATGGATTTTTCTCAATGAAAGATTGCAAATTCTTCATTTTTTTTTCTTCAAAGGCCGTTGAAAACAAAGTCCGCGGAAAGCTGGGAAAATGCAGCCGACCGTTGGTATTTTATTCATGTCTATCTATGCGCGCACGGAATAGCTGGCAGCTTGGTCTTTGTATCGTATCAGATTATATACCGATCCAATGTTCCATTGTCAGATTCGTATAATAATACACTTCCATGTTATTCTTTCACACGTACGTACGCATTTATAAAAACGTTTAATCAACTTCGGAATAGTTTGATGTAGTCTTGAAAACAAATTAACACCGTAACTCGATTCGAATTACAGAGTTCTCTATTTTAATGTGAATTCACGAGAACGATTTAGTTCAATTGATAGCCTGAAAAATAATGCATATTATATAAAACGGGTTATTCTTTAATCGGTAAAAATTTCGTATTATTGTAGAAAAGTACTCTTTTGTGTGAAGGAGGTTTTTAGACAATATTTTTTTTTTACATTTATATTGCTATCGTTTCGAGCGTGCTATCATTTGAAGCAAACATCAATCATTGTCATTATTCTTTTCAATGACGATAGGGTTTTATTGCGTTGCAAATATCTTCGACAATATTTCTGCCGGACGTGAAATTCGCGATAAATATCGTTCGTTTATAAAAATAACTGGCGGAAGTGTCTGGAGATAGCAGGAAAGAGACTAAAAATGGAAACTAATCGAATACTTGATTAAAAGCCTCGAAAAATCAGTCTAATTGAAACTCTACACCCTTTCGAGGTTACTGATTAGTATGCGACTGTGCTCTGGCGACTCTGATTAAAACTAAAAACAATTCTAGATAAACTCAATATTCGAGAGAATAAATATGTATATTTCTTTATTTTTTTATAAATAAGGACCCGGTACTCAACATTTGAAAAATATCATGTAAATAACAGCAAAATCATACTGCAAATAAACGCCAACGCATTTGAGGGGATTGCGAGAACTGAAAGGAAATCATTAGGAACCCCTCCGTGGTTGGTGAACTCATCTGTGAAACGCGTTAAAAGGTGTCGAAGTGTTTAACATCGGGTTGAGCAGGTAGTTTTGCGATTGGAGATTCCAGACTTTCTCGAGGGAGCCTCCCACCGCTCATTCACCCTTGAGAAAGGGAATACGACGATAGCATAAACGGGGGACCCGTATAAAACGAAGGTTCTCGTATTTCGGACACAGGTCGGTAAAGAGGGAATTCTGTCGGTCCTCATCTGTGAGTAATTTAAGAAGAACAAGAGCGAGGAACCACTGGCTGTATTGTGAATATGAAGAAAATACCATAAAGAAATTCTGCCCATAATTTTTGCTTATAAATAGCTTCCATTCCATCAATTTGTATTTTTGCAGTAACGTTGCACTGTGTCGCGTAAAATTGTTGATAAAAGTAACTCTTGAAGTGTATTGTTATTCGAACGAACTTAATTTTGTCGCAGAAATTCACGTGCAACCTTTTCATTCGACGTCGCGTTGCAAACAAAAACGGTGAGGATTAAAAAAAAAAAAATTTTATATACAGCAGCCGCATGTGGTGTCGCCACATGATTCTGCACATGGCCTACATCAATTTTTTCGTTGGTTATTTTTTATTTTTTTTTATTACGTATGAAAGATATGGACCAGGATGAATCTTCTTGAAAAAAGATTGCGTTTTGTTTTCGCCTGGTGTAACTCCGGGAGGTCAGAAAAAACACGGTTCTTGTTTATGAAAAATATACTTTTTTATGAGGCGATATGCCGTACTCTGTCGAAACATGTACAAACGTTGGCAGAATACATTTTATGCTATCGTTTGATTACTTTGTTTTTTCAGTCCCAAGCGTCGAAATGCAGTTATAAAATTAATTGCCAATGTGGATCTTGCGAAATGATATCGTTCGTATTATATCAAAAACTGTTATGACAATCAGCCATTACGAATAAAATATTTGCATACTGAAAACGTAGCGAGCACTTAAGAACGCAGATATACTTAGCATGATATAACAAATGAAGCGAGTAATGTATGTAAAATTTTACTGGGATTTATAATTCAAAATTTCTTATAGATAATTTGAATAAAAATTTGAGAACCCTGCAGTTGGAAGACTTAAATAAAGCTCAAGAAATAGTCTTTATATAATAAATCACTAAAAAAACAAATAATATTACAAAAAATAATTCTATTTGAATGTATATTTTTTGTTAATAATCTCGTGGAGGAATGAGCAACCAACGTTTACATTGAATCAGCTCTAAATTTCTATCGTAAAGTAGCATGTTTTTTTTTTTTTCCAGAAAAAAGGCCGAATAGGAGTCAATGAAACAGCAAAATAATGCTAATAAAATCATGTAAATATTAAAATGTAAAACAAGCCAGGAATATAAATAACAAAAAATATTCCCATATATGTTTTATCTAAATATTTGCTTCGTTACACCTCAGTTGAATTTCTTATTTTATAATGAAATCTCAAAATCCGTTTAAAAGAACGAAATAATGTAAAACAACGAAATAAAGTCAGCAAATTAATTCTCGAATCACAACGGTAGTTTAGTTACTGTCGAGACAGCGTAATTACTAAACCGCTGATTCGTAAGAGACACGTTAAGTTTTTTTTTTTTTTTTTTTTTTTTTTACTCTGAGAGATATATCGTGTCCATCGTGTCCATCGCACCTTGGTTCCCATACGAGAAGACAACGAGACTATATTGCGAGCAGCATATGTAATTTTATATCCTTATATCGTGTACGCTTACTAAGAGCTCAACCCGTTTATATTCCCCACACGCTTGAGAATATGTACGATACATACACGTGCATTCTAGTGTGTTATATATCGCGTTGAATCTCGCGGGCGTTCAGCGCCTCAGGAAATTTCGCATGGGTGGTCGGTTCTTGATGAGCTACGAAATTTGAGGTCTTTATACAACGAGTCTGCAACGAACCTGGGCTCTGGTATTATTATAATTTACTAGCTCGTATAAAATCCTCTAGCCATTTACCCTATAGAATAAAAACTTTCATCCCCATTAAACCTTAATTATTTGAGGAAAAAATATTTGCAAGAAAACATCGTCAAAAATGGAACGACAACGATTCAACGTCGTAAAGTTTTTTATACTAGTTTGTAATATTTAATATTTGGAATTCCTTTTTTCTTTTTTTATTTACTAACAAAACGTTTATGTGCCAAAAATGTTACAAAGTTTGAGTGATTCTACAAATAATTTCGTAATTATTTTATATTTCTATGGATGCAATTAAAAAATAGCAATGATTATTCTATGATTCGAAACATCGTACAAAAACTTAAAAATGCACGCTCGCTGTACGAAAAGACGTAGAATGAAAGATTTGCGAAGGAATTCATACCCGAGAAAGTGAATATGGCAGAAACATGCGTTACGCCATGTGCATTTAAAAAATGGTGAATTCTCGTAATGCAAAGAAAAATCTTAGTAGCATTGTATCTCATTGATGTGGGATAGGTAGAGAAAAAAAAGAAGATGAAAAGTTGGACGGTAGTTGGAAGGCGAGAGTACGAGCGAGCTCGAAAAAAAAGGCCCTGTCAGCTCGAGGTTTGGGTTACCTGAGCTTGCTGCAAGGTATAAAACGTATTGTTACGTTCCCTCTTCATACCTATACTCACTGTTTCTCCGTCTCTTTCTTTGTTCGGCCTCGACGAAACCGTTTCGAACTGTGGACGTTGTAGGGGTGGTTTACATCTCGAATAATCGGGCCTCCTTTTCCCCAACGGGAGTACAATATTCTAACGCTGAGGGGACAATATAAAGTCGAGGTTGCCTCGGACCTGTGCCTGTTTGTAGGCGGTACCTGAATTTGAGACTCGACGACTTGCAAAGATTGATCGAGGACAAAAAGATCGTGACGAAAACACGCGAAAAGACGATCGTGCACACTCTACTCTGTTGTGTATGGCATCTGCACCATTCCATGGACGGGGCCATTCATAGAAATTTCTGTCTGATGATCTATGTCGTCCATGTTGGATTTTATAGTTAAATCGTGGACTTGCTGAAATTTCTATGGACAAACCTTCTGATTTCAGCGATTTTTATAAATTTATATATGTCGTGTAATCTTTTGCTTCGATTATTTTTTGTTCGAATCTACCAAGAAGACCAGTCTCAGTCATGCCTGGTCTCGATAGGGTCTCCAGTCCCAAATGTCGCATTGTTTCGAATAATGTTACATTGTTCCATGATATTTAATTATATACTAACGTTTCATAATGTTTTTTTCAATCGCTGATGTCAGCTTATGTTTATAAAAATAATCGTGTAACACACTACGAGACATTACGTCAATTGTTTGGTTCTACAAAACTCCCAAGCTAGATCCCGTCGCAGAGTGGACTTCTTGTTTTTTAGGCGTAACCACATAAAATTGTTGTAATCTACAAATTTTTTTTTCTATGAATTCAAAAACCTACGCAGAGTGACTTTGCTGTTAAATGAGAACGTAGTGTAGTGACTTGGTAAAATTCTGTGGTATACAGTACAGCGTAATGGCTTAGAACCCTCCGTTTATGGTGTGGAGGGCGACAAAAAGTGATGGAGAGGGACAGAAAACGAAGAGGTCGTCGATGCAGTTCTTGAAGCGCATCAGACAAGCTAGTCCCAAGAGTTCACTTGTTCGTCCGGTCGACGAATAAGTGCGTATACGAGAGTTTCTCTTGGACGTTCACCCCGAAGACGAGGAGGACGACAATGAAGAGCATATTGCATGGGAAGAGAGGACAAGATCTCTTGTGAGTCCCGGTTTGGCCGCAAGAGAGAACACCGCAAAATCTCCGGAGACATATCTGGGCTGTTTTCTCGGAGACCAGTTACCCGATTTGGTCAACAGTCACAACTACATACTGTTCTTATCGTACCACCAGCGTCTCGAACGTGCCTCGAAGTGTACTCGCAACAGTGTCATTTTCTAGAGTTTGCGTTACAGCGCAAACAACGAAGAATTCCACGAGTAATTCATTTTCAATGTTACATTTTTTGTCACTTTGAAGTCCTTGTGAGTTTTGTCGGCAGGACATTTACCGATTTTGCGGTTACCTGAACAACGCCTTGATCGAAGTTTTGAAGAGTTTGAAGAAGTTTGAAGAAGAATGGACAATCCATTGATCTTTCTTAAGTTATTCTTGGGATCGAATTCTTCAATGTTGATAACCAAGACGAAGTTTTTATCTGCGTATTGGATGCCCTTACATTTTAACATTAATGCCTTTCTAAATTTTTCGTTCGTTCCAAACTGACTATCGATCCAACCTGATAATCGACCCCTGATAATCGTTTACCGATACGAGAAAGCTCAAGATGCGAAGAGATGGAGCCACACGTGACTTACTGAGTTATTGCCGGTCAATGACATTTTCCGGTCTTTGCTATATACACGATTTTAAACCCTCCGTACTCATCAAAGCATCAACCACAAGTTTCCGTTCCTTTGCGTTCCTGCAAATTGTCCATTCCGTTGACGACGGTATCTCGATCTTTTGCTACCACGTGCGCATGGGGGAGCGGTATGTGTACATTTTTTTTTCTTTCGTTTTGTCGAGCAACATTTTCACTCGGTTCCATTTCAAAATTTCTAATAATTCTTCTCCCTGATGCATCGAGTTTCAAATGAAATCAGTATAACGAAATTTTATTATACTCCAAAGAATCCTTGCCATTTTTGAATTGCACTCAAATACGCTTGGCATTTGATTTTCCGTTGGAGAGGATAAACGAGAAAAGCGAGTCAGGGCATGTATACATACACATGAATGCATGGACATGTATAGGCTGATGGAATCATGAGAGTCTCTTGGCGAAGAGTGCGTAACCTGGAAAAGCGAAGCAAGCTGATGCTCCGTGCTGGTCTCGATGGCAGAAAGACTTCGGTCCTTCGAAAGGACGGAGTACGCGGTTGCGTTTCAGAGACGAGGATGAAGCGATTTGAAGTACGTGCGCGCGGAGGATATAAAAAAGAAAGAGGTATAAAGACGAAGAGAGAAAGATGGCGAGAGGGATAGAAGAGAGGCGAAGATCGCGGTCGTGAGTGGAGCTGCTGCGTGAGGTGGATAAGGAGGTTTAAGAGGGTCAAAGGGGGAGAGGGGGGATTGAGAAAGAGAGAAAACGAGCGAGAAATCCAAGGAACGAAAGAACGAAAAAGATAAAGATAGGTAGAGACAAGGACTGGCTCAAGATCTCTGGTAGCGTGCAATCTTCGCCCATTGAAGACGCGCTGGGAAACTGCACGGTTATTATGCCTGAATGGGATAGGGTATGGTATACACACGCGGGAAGCGGGCCCAAGAGAGTGAAGGAATGCCGAAGGTATATAGAAAAGTATGTTTGTATGCGTTTACTTTTGTGCTTGTGTGCGATGGTTGATGGACGCGGTAGCAAAACGCGATTCTCTTCCTTTCTCACTCTAGCTTTCTTGGTCTCTTGTGAACGTTCGCTCTTTTCACCTCCAGAAGGGAGGTTCTTGATCTGCATAACCACGATCCACACGCAATTCTCGCGAACTCGGTTTTACATCAATATATATATACATATGAATGTGTAAGTATAGTCATTATATATTTATATACTTATTTCTTTCTCTATAGAATGGCGAAACTTGCACAACCATTGCACGAAGCTGGCTTCGGTTCTGCCGCTACCAGGTGGCCAAGTTGTTCCGAAAAATGGATCAAATTTTTTCCTTTTTATGAACGACGAGAAGAATAAAAATATTTCACGACGAAATAGTTTACAGAATAAAAACATACTTTGAGAAAAGAACTTTGCCGAGCAACAATGATCCAATGGATTAGAAGATAAATAAACAAACTCAAGGGAAGCGACAACAGCTCGATCGACGCCAAGTATTTAAAATTTTGAAAGCAAAATCGAATGATTATTTTGATAATACACTGTCTCTTATGAACTTCTAATTTAAATGCAGATGGGCAAACGTACGAACAACTTTCGCCAGATGCATTGTCCCTACAAAGCGAGAATAATAGCGTATGTTATGATGACTAGATGATGCTCTGACAGCTTGATTATCATTAGGTGCCTGGTAAGCCTCCATTCAGAGAGAAGGTTGCCGCTCAAGTCCGCGAGAAGTTATGCACGAGGTTGTTATACTAAAGTCGTGACCGTTTGACGAGCATAACTAACTGTTGGTCTGAATACACATTAAGGTGGTTGTAAAAATGACACTGTTTCAATTTTTTTCCGGCCAATAACGAGGAACGTTCGTATACTGAATGAAAAAAGAATTTTTCTCAGATTGAGAGGATCTGAAGAGAATTACAGATACGGAATATTTTTTCATCGCCGATTAATGAGATCTTTTTCTTCGAGCTTCATAAATGAATCAATCAACCAGCGACACATTAAAAGCGATGGCGAACTACCACGTGGCATTTTCATTACATATTTTTGTCTGGCTGACGTTGTACTTTTAAAAATAAGACACACAGGGTCAAAGATCATCGAGGGTGTCACAATTAACTAAACCTTACGGAACAATGGACAAAGGAAACCGCCTCAATGAATCTCACTCGGTTGGTATTATGCATAAGACATCTGTTTAACGTTGAAAAAAAAGATTATGCTGAATTCAGGGCGATGGTAGCTGCGAATAGTACGAAAAAAAGAGTCTAGAAGAAATTTCTTACAAATTCCGTAGAGTTTGCTGTTGAAATCTTTTTTTGGCTGTCCAAGTCACTTAACTTAATTTCGAAATAATCTCAAAAGTATGTACTTTCCGAATAGTCTTGCTGTTCTTTGGGAGTGGATTCATCAAGTGCTTTTACGAGTGCCTTTGAAGCCCTGGAGAGTTGGTCGGGACTTCGTTAAGGTTTAAGTACCCCCAGTGTAAGAATGCATTGAGTGTCGAACAAGTTGCCATTGGAATTGCCAATCAAACGTACCCCAACGAAGCTCGTTTTATTGGCGAATTTGAGCGGGATCGAAACGACATTAAAATGGAATCGTATCGATTGTCTCGATGCAAGACGTCTTGAAAAGAGCACGCGCGTACTTGGAGCGCGTGGTTTACGAGCCCGCATGAAACATCATCTCGGCATTGAATTCCGGGCCAATACGCGCGCCCCCCTCATCAACCTCAATTAAACTCCACCGCGTCTCGTACTTATACGCTCACTTCGCACCCGAGATACTCTCGGGACATCTTTCGCCAAGAAGATGAGAGCGTAAACGCGCCCCGTTGTTTCATGTCGATTCACTTTCAACTAAATATAGATTAGAAACGAAAAAAAGGTTCTCCGGACCTTAATTACTACTGATACTTATTAGAGAATACGAAATTTTTATTAATTCGATGAATTTACTGTTACGCGTAAGTTTCATTGAAACCAAAGATAAATGAAAACTTGCCAGTGCAGAATTAACATTTCCACAGAAATCTTATATTCAACTGTATTATTCCATGTAGCATCTGAAAGCATAATTATTCGATCTATTTTTTTATGTATGCTTATCATAATTTTGGGGAAATGCTTGCAGTAACTCTCGAGCTACATTGATTTCGATTTTCATTGTTTGCCTTCAGAATGATGGTTCTGAACGATTTCTCGGGCCCGAGAAAACAGTAGAAAAAACGTTCAAGATTTTCAACCATTGATTACACTGTTAATTTGATATTTTTTTGTATTTGAATGCATGAAAATGTGAACAAAGTTCCAGTACTTTTCTCTTATCATCGGGACGAGACATAAAACTCTGACTTTCGGAGAATTTCTCGCAATCCAGAAGATTGAATGTCCATAAAACGGATGCAAATATACGTCGGGTTCATAATAAGTTCCAGTTTCTGGGAAAAAAAGTCACGAACACAGTCGAGTATTGTTTCTCTCGATTATTTTTAATGATCGCAATTAAAAGTAAATATTTTCATTAACTTGTATCGGAATCATGAACTACTAGCTTTCATTCACAATAATCATATGTTTGTTAAAACTTGAAATAAATCTCTCAGTATAAAAGATGATTACAGTCAATTATTAATTTTTATGTCTTGGGTTCCACGAGCAAAGGAGCTAAAATGGAGTATTCCCGATTATTTTTTATCACCGATTAATTCGCAGTGTATCCTGCATCCGCAGTTACAAAATAAATGCTAGAAAGTCCAAGCCATCAAAGATTGCTCTCCAAATCTCTTCCTGCCACTAAAACTCTTGATTTATATGACTTTTTTCCCTTGAGTTGTCGAGATTGAATTGTGATTCGGGTATACTTTGGTAAGTTTTCGGAGTGCTCATGTCAAGGAATATCAGAGCGAGATTAAACGACGTGGCAGCAGTGAAAGTACGCATGAACTTGAATAGAGACAAAGGTGTTGATCCGAGACATTTACGAGTCTGACTCCTTTGAATGTTTTTCTTATGCCGCTCTTTAGACAGTTTCGATGACGGAGATCCTTGAAAAGCGAGTTATTTCCTTTGGGGTTACGGACACCCTAACGGGCTTTGAACTTGGACTGCGTGAGTCTTCTCGTTTAGAATAAGCTCCGCGACTTCTTTGCGCGTGCGCGCGTCTTCACTTCCGGTTTGTCCACTGCATCATGTCGTGCATTTCTCTTTTCACGTTCTCCGTATCTCTCTTTATCTTTCTTCTTCGTATTCATCCTTTATACGTCCTTCGTAACCCCCTCTCCCGACTCTTTCTTTTTGTCTCCGCATCTCTCTTTATTTATTTCTTTTTTCACTCTGTCTCGCAGGTTGATGATTATCGTTCTTTTTTTATTATATTTTTCACTCCACGACAAAACTCACGCGATCGTCAGCAATCTTCTCGTCGTCCAATTGTACCAAGATTTTAGTTCTTCCTCTTTTGCGGAGGTTTTTCAACACAGAATTACATGTATACATGTGTGTATATACGTCTTTTAAGTTAGTGTGTTTTTTTTTTCTTCATGCTGGTACTCGCCAGGAGACACGCAAAGGCAAACCCTGAGGCGTAAGCGAAACGTTGCGGAACGCGTCCGACGATACGGGATCCTTCTTTCTTTGGTCACCTTATATTGTATATAGTTATACACACACACACACACACACGTTTACCTGAGGGTGCCCAATGATATAAGACTCATTTCGAACGATTTCACCCAGCGTGTGATTAACAATTTTTAATTTAACTGTACATTTTTCATACGATTTGTCAAGGGAATATTCACCGCAGTTTCCACGGTTTTATCACAAGTCGAACAAAAAACAAAAACTATCAAACAAATTCAAGAATGCTGCAGCTACGATCGAGCTTGTTGGTGAAAGGCAGGAGATGTTTGAAAAATAGCAATGAAATTATGCTCCGATATTTTTTGATCATTCGAATAGTTAAGCGTTTAAATGATTTCAAATGCAAAAAAAATGTTGTCAGGTCCCATGCAAACTCATATGTAAGTTGGTGCAACCATGTTTGTGCAATTATATAGCAAAGATGCTTAATTTATGCAGTTTCAAACATCCACGGTGTATGAAACACGAAAACTAAGAGAAATAAATGGCAAATGTGGAGGAACATCGAAAAAAAGGGGTTGATCGTGGTTTACAATTAATCTAGTGAACAAATGTTCCGAGAAACAAAAAAAATGACTGTACGTCAAAAATAGATTCGTATTGCAAAAATTTGTTGAGAACAGACACCGATGTTTTTCGCGATCTGCCGCTTATTGTTAAACGCGTATCGAGTTTCTCGAGTGTATGGCAGAATAACAGCAAGATTTTATAATATTCCAAGCTCGCTGACCAGTGTCGAAAACCGCAGACTCTCCTTGGTCGTGGCAGAAAGCTGCTCGCATTCTTTACAGGGATCAAATTGCTTTGCAACGTGAAAAAAGTACGAAAAAGAAAAAGAAAAAACCCCGACCAGTATAAAAACATGTAAACGCACAAGGAAAGAATACGTGCATATATCGTGCTTGCGTAAAAATGCACGTTCTAGAGTCCGTGAATAACTATGGAGCTGGATTGACGTGTTTTTATTTCTACCTGCATGTAGTGTAGAACTATCTTATTTCTAGTCAATCAGGATACAAAACGAGATAAAAGTAGTTGACCGGAAATGGAAAATATCTCGGAAACTCTCGGGAGCCCATCCTTCTCGAGGAATGGGAACGAACTTCCTTTGAAAGACATACACACGTTAACACCATTAACGCGTTTGCGAAACTGGTCCGCCCGCGTTTCACCGAAGGTATTCCTGAGAGCTGGAGGTTGGACGAGATCTTGGAATATGGCAGTGGTCGACGGGCGGTACATAAAGTCATGCAATATCCTTTGGTTCATTGAATGAAATTTATATACGATTTCGAGGGTCCTCGCGAAATTCTTGAGGTTTCATTATTTGTGTGTGGGAAAATAACCAAATTTGCCATATCGATTAAAATTCTCAAAAATCGAATAAAATTGACGTTGCGGAGTTTGATCGTTCGCGAGGTTCAGATTCAAGAATCGAATGACTGAGATTCGAACTTGTTGCTGTGTTGAGATTTCGTGAATGAGTACAGACGAGCTCTCCTCTGTAAAAGATCGCTCTCGCAACGCCTGTTCTCTCCAAAGAAAGAGAAAAAACGGTGGAGGTATCGAAGGAGGCCGTAGGCATCAAGCTCTGTATGAATGGGATTTCAACCACCCCCGTCAAACTCTCGCGGCAGGGTGTCCTTTCTACCGTAAGGCTATAAACGAGCCTGAATTCCAGTTCTGCTGTGTTGCCGGATCTTCGCATTTCTCGAATAAGTCCGTGGGTTCATTCGCAACTAAATTAAAAACCTCTGCTTCTCGGTTACCAAACCTTTTACCCAATTAACTCAGCTCATAAATCAGAATAAGAATAAATGTATCATCAGGGAATTTCAATTTAAAAAAAACTCTAATCAATCATCATATGTCCAATTTTGAACGTTCACCAGTATTTAAAAAACGTGGATCAATATTTTAAGAAAAGAAAACAAAAACTAAAATTGTATATTTAATATTTTTTATATTAATTCGTGTTTAACTGCCTCAATTTAATTAAATTAACTGTTTCAACGAAAGTGCCGAGGAAAAACATCAGCAATAAACAAAAGTTTCGTATATTTCTTGAATACTGTATCTGCTTTCGTTCAAAAAGCTTTCAACCGTATAACAAGTTTTCCTAACTTTCCTCATTTTGGACAGCGGTGAATAGCCTTTTGGTCATTATAGTTTCAATGAGTTTTAATTTGGGAGTCGAGCAATAGTCACCCCATTTTTCAGGAGATGAGCTGTTGCCGTCTTCCCTTTCATGTGATGGCTTAGATTCGGCGGTTGGTATCATTACATTAGTCTATTAGATAATTAGACATGCTCGGCTTTTATGGTTGTATAGATATAAACGATGTATGTCACACGCTGTGATCTCTGCGGGTTTTCCTTGGCCAGCTGTGTGAAAACGCCTTGTTGTATAATTGACTAAGCACGCGGTACCTCCTGATTATTTCTTCGTCTGCATATTCACGAGCCAACCATAATGGGAGGGGCGATGCTGCACTCAAACTATCTCAAGTTGAATAACACATCAACTTTCGTAATCAGCGCATAATCAAATCTACAGCCAGACGATTCGTTATGTTTTTTTCAATATTTTCAAATTTCCCCGAGACTTTGATCGGGATATTTCGGACCAAGGAGGCTGAGAAATAAAGTAGATTCTTACTCGGAATATTTGCCAAGAGAATCAATATTAATAAAATGAATAATAATCATCTTTCGAGAATTATTCGACAACAGAATTTTTAAATGCTTGTCTTTTCAAGTGGATCAAGTTTTACGCGCAATGTCGATGCTAAATGATTAAAATGATCCATCAATTGGTATGGGATGAAGCAGGCGGGCGCGTGGTGTTCCCACGAATTGTGCCAGCTCGAGATGAAGATACTGAGATGATGCTGCGTGCACAAGCGGCAACGACAAGACCTCGCGCGAGCCACTCGCGCCAGCGAACCGTCAAGACTGTAAGATAAACCCAGAGAGGCAGAAAGAGAGAGAGAGAGAGAGAGAGAGAGAGAAATGCGAGAATCTCCCTCACGGGGGTCAACACCACTTGAACCGATCCCGATGACGACGATCACCTCGTACCCGCGCCGATGACGCATCCCCGCGAATCATCTTGCGCCCTATCTCTCGTACGCTTCAGCGTTGACTGATTTTCAGACACGCACAAACGGACAACTTCACTTTTTCACAACGAATCAGGAAAATAATTATGTGTCGTTTTGTTCAAAAAATGGGATTTCAATAAAGAAATAATATGAATATCTAGTCAAAAGCATTTCCTCCCGAGATAAAACAACGGATTTAGCCAATTTGTTAAATAAGTTCGCGAGTATCTTTGTACGCGAATCTAGTGAATTTCAAATGACAGCAGTCAATGATTCTTTGTTTTAACTGTTAATAGTTATGACATCGGAAGCAAGAATTTTTCCTGATACCTTTGACTCTCGTCGTACTGCTTTTAAACGAGAAACAAAAGCCTGTACTTTGGAATTCTCGACCTCGTCCTTCATATTTGCAATAAATATACGTACATATATAAATTTCGACCGTGACTTATCGCTAACGCACTTCAGCATGACAGATACGTGCGAACAATTGAGCTATCTATCGTCAGCGTTGACACGAGCAATCATCCAAGATAGAGAGAAAGAGAAGTCTGTACACTCGCATGTTCTTTATTTCTCTCTCTCTCTCTCTCTCTCTCTCTCTCTCTCTCTCTCTCTCTCT
>JACEOJ010005794.1:0-43630 GCA_013761285.1 Campoletis sonorensis | reverse complement strand
TCTCTCTCTCTCTCTCTCTCTCTCTCTCTCTCTCTCTCTCTCTCTCTAATTCTTTCTCTTTCTCTCTCCCAGTGTTCTCATCGACGAGATGTTTTGCATACAGGCTTTAATATGTCTATATATATGTCATATATTTATGGAGTCGTCTAGTGCATAGTTGCAACGTTTCTTAGACGCGTTAGGCCAGAATTCATCGAGGCATCTAGTTGCCACAACCTAACGTCCGTTATTCAAATGTACTCGCGATGATGCAGAAGTGATAACTGTTTATCCACGTTGAAATACTTCAATGCATAATTTATTACGTACCCGCTAAATCAAATTATATGAATTAAGCAATTGGCACGTAGTGAACATCTTCATCAAAGAAATACGAAGACCCGATTGGAAAAAAACAAAAAAAATTACAGAAGATTCCAATGACAGAAATTTCGAATCGTAATTGAAAGAAATTCGGCTGAACGTTTCAAAGTAATTTGATATTTTATTTGGTATAACTTCGGAAAATTAGATTTTATGCAGTTTGTGTAATAAACATAAAATAACTATACATTAGAACACTTTTTATATCGGACTAAAGTTCGAAACTTTCTTCAAAATCGTATTCAATATTTGTTGTCATTTTTTATTGTAAATTTTGAGACTGTGACTTTTTTCCCTGAGCCATGCTCATTGTTTATATTCTCCAAGAATGAAATCGTTAAAATAAAGTTTTAAATACACAAAAGTTGATATGGACGTCACCAAATAACGAGCGATTGAGCTGCGTTTTTCGCAGGAATTTTGTTTTATCAAAGTTCAACGATAGCACATGAATCCGCACGAGGAATAAAATACAATTTTTTTCTGCATCAGTGTAGTGAATATGTTGAGTACACTATCGAGTTCTCGAGTATGTGCGGGGAACGAATTCGTACTTTCACGGATTGGAGCTCGGTGCTGCTCCGAGACGTTCACTTGGCTGCTTTATAAAACACACGTATATATACGCGATACATCGTTACGATATAAAGGTATAGAGCAATGGCGTTCACTCACGGAAAGTCTCTTCACTCAGTTGTTGTTTTTTTTTATATTTTTTTTATTTTTTTTTTTCTTATAACTTCACGAGACGAGGTTTATGGACTTCGATTCTGTCTTGCTTTATGCTCGGCTGGTTCTACCGTTTCATAAGTACATATACGTGAGTATATGAGAATTCTTTTTCCTCGTCGGAGCTGAACGAGAATGATCCTCGTTGTGCTCTAGCCATGTGTCCACGACATCGATATATTTATTTATGATTTGGTTAATATTTATATTTATGATTCGGCGAACAAAATTATGGCAATATGAAAAGAGAACGGATCGCAATTTGTTTCTTGTTTGAATGAATTTTGCAGAAGGCTTCAGATCCAAAAACGACTGGAAACTCACGTGCTTAAGATTTTGTGGGTTTGCGAAGTTGCGAAATTAAATTGGCTTCACAATAACTCGAGAAAAAACTGTACTTTTATTCTTTCGTCCAGTCTTCGTCCAGAAAACTCTATTTCGAATGGAAATTTGCTTGCATCTGAGAACCGGAAGGTTCCCGATCGAATTTCACAATTCATCCCTGATTTTTCGATCAATAAAAAATCTTCAGATTCGAAGTGTTCTGTTTACCCGACTTGATCTAGTCCCCGAAGGCATGTCTGATATTCTAAGAGGTTGCAGCAAACATTTCGCAGCTTTTCTTTATCAAACGATGCTTCGGCGGTGGTAGAAAAATGAATAAATAAAAAAAAAAGCATTACTGTGATAGCTTATCAAGTGATAAGAGGTTTAGCGTTTTTCCGAAAATATTGATGGGTTGTCTGACGTGTACAGAGCACCGAACGCTCAAGGTCCATAATTCTACAGTCTAGAATCGACGTCTAAGCAGTGCAAACACCAAGGACACAGCTCTTATCGTAATTAAACGTGTCGTAGTAAGAAAGAAGGAAAAAGGTCTGCAAAAGTAACATTTTCAGTGTCTTGAACGATAAGATTCATCGTCATTACGCTCGACTTCATAAAAGTTCCACAAGGGACGAAAAATTCTCTTTCTTTCTCTCTTTCTTCCTTACTTTGCGCGCTCGACTCGAGCTGATCGTATTACGAGTTAATTAACCGTTTAACGAGATATATTTAATCCATTTGGTCCGCCTATGCTCGCGAAAGAACGAACGAGACTCGCGACACCAGGACTTTCTTTCATCGAGACACTGCATATGTATATGTTCATGCATATAAGTAAACAAACAACGAGTTTGCCTTGGGCCACTTTGAACCATTCGCTGTATTCGGGTCTCTCTATATTGTAAAATTCAACCATGTGATAACGCTTCGTAACCAAAGCACCCACCACCACGTGGTACTTTCGAAATACTATATACGTGCATAATAATAACGTAGATTTGTGTATAAGTGTGTGTTAATATATAAATATACAGATCCCAAAAAATATGAGAATCGCGATTAGATACTTTCGTTCGTGTAAATACGAAATGTTGATAAGACCATTACGAATCTGCCTCACATCGTCTTATTCGTTCGCTTTCGAAATCTTTTGTCAAGAATTCTTGTGTTTTCAATTCTAAACCCGAACGTTGATTGAATTTGGTGACCTGAACTGAAAAGCCAGCGTTCGTATGCGTGCATTGTTGTTTTTTTTCGATTTTGTTTTGATTTTCGTGGTTATTCTGTTTTCCACACGATCGCGCAAACAAAAGTTGTTTACACGCACGTATTTCGCGGCGATTCGTCATGCTAGTCACTTTCTTGGAAGAATGTACGGTTGAAAATTGTTGTTTTCATTGTACGAGTGAAAGAAACTCACCTCTTTCTTCGATGACATTCGCCTCGATGAGATGCGCCATGAGCAGCATCCAGAAGATCCAAAGACTCTTTGCTCGCTCCATCATTATTTTCATAATTATCCAGGACTTTTGTTGGCCTAGGGTTAACAGCCTCTCACTTATCTCCACAAAAACGCTTGAAAACTCATCACCACTTCACCTCACTCGGAGAAAATATTAAAAAAAAAGAAACAACACTATTGTATTCCTCGAAAACACGACACACACACGATAAAACTTATTTTTCGATCACACACTTCGCGGTTAGGTTAACTTGCAGTTTGATTTATCGGTTGGATTATTTAATCGCGGCTTTGTCAAGTATCGGTTGATTTATTTTTTTCCATCTAATTCACACGTGGATCCACCATTTTCTTTGTCGAGTCGATGAAATTAAAATTTTGTAGATTTTTGATGCTTCGATTGAAGCTTCTGTTCGAAATTTCTGTCACGTTCGAAAGAGCCGGTTATCTCGA
The DNA here is from genome assembly GCA_013761285.1 of Campoletis sonorensis. Lineage (NCBI taxonomy): Eukaryota > Metazoa > Arthropoda > Insecta > Hymenoptera > Ichneumonidae > Campoletis > Campoletis sonorensis. Next base: position 40,296 of record JACEOJ010005794.1, on the reverse strand, counting down.
GGTCCTTTTTACTTCACAACTCGATCTCTATACACACTTCGTCGGGGAGACGTCGCCTCAAGACTGGCAAGCTTGTTTGGCGAGATCACGCCTCTAGATTCCCGAGCTCGCTCACACTCCCGCGGATTCACTGCTCGTATGCATATAGAAAGAATAATAACAAATTCAACTCACAGATCTTTGATATCACGACATAACAATCATAACAAAGAACTGTGTCTCTTTTCTCTCTCTCTCTCTCTCTCTCTCTCTTTCTCTTCGTTCCGCCTTCTCCGGCGCCGTTTGTTTTGAAACGATACACTTGTGATTTAGAAAGCGGTATGTCTTTCTCTCTTCGTATTTATCACTCAACACTATTTCCAAGAAGCAACTTATAGTTTATTCTATTTTGCACGATCCGCTAAAAACCATATTCCCGTACTCCTGTTTCTTCAAAAGCTCACATTCATATTGTCACTCGCGAAATAATGCACGTAGGATCGACCTTGGAAATCAAAACATCTAACCACAGAGGACACAACAAAATATTAAAGTCACGAATTACTACGATTTTTGTCTTATTTCTATAAAAATGACGGTTAAAACTTTTGAATAATAAGAAACGCGATCGATCGACGCCCGTTAGATCAATGCTTTTTCACAAGAGCGTCTCTCGTGAACGCGACGCGCAAACCTTCTTACTCCTACGCCGGCCGAGTTAAGAGTAAACGCGCGCGCGGTCTGTCAAGCCGCCTCAAGACTTTCCTCAGGCGGACAACAGGTGGCGGGTTTCAACCAACCGATCTTACCGAGGATTCACGAGAATCGAGGCGCTCGTTCTATCCCCACTCTTTCTAGAACTTACCTTCGAGCTCCTTACATGTATTTGTTACAGCGAACACCAAGCATCGAAGTTACAGGACTGTAAGATTTTTCGCGGCCTCTTATATGAAGACCTTATATCAGCAAATAAACGCCATTGCGACTGAATTCATAAGCATCGATAATAACGACATTTTTACGAAAAATTAACGCAATTTCATTTTGAATCATCGTTTTAAACTGAACCACATTTTACACGAAATACACATATTCCTCAGGAGTGATTGAGAATCGAAAATAATGGACGAATAATCAGTAGAGAAAATAATATATCGTATGTTTTTGAGGAGAGCGAGTTATTATTTTTTGTGTTAATGTTATTGCAACGAGCTTCGTGTAATTCGTCGATGAAGTAAAAGTATATTTATCACATGAATTTACTTTTCATGGAAATACCATATTGTATAACGATAAATACTTGCGAATAGATTTTTTTTATTGATCAATAATTTATAATTAATTGTGGATCGGAACGTTGATATTTCGTGCCAAGCTTAAAGCGTTTCTTTCATGCCAAGCTTAAAGCGTTTCTTTCATGCCAGCGATCTTTTCTTTACATGTATGTATAACCTCGATGCGATTCCTCGAAGACGCGGCTCTTGGATCGTCGCGTTTCTCTTGGATCGTCGAAAAAATTACCCTCGCAACTGGTTCCCCTCGTTGGACGTATAACCACGACTGGTTCGTCATCTTCTTCACGTCGCCACGTACGCGTTTGTGTTCGCCCGTACTTACGTTGATGCGTTTTGCAATGATCCTTCTTCTGGCAAATACGTGATACGCTTTTATACTGCGATTCAAGTAAAATACTCGGCGATAAGGTTATTCATGTTTTATCGAGGGGATAAATTTCAGATTGTTTTCAGAGCTCATAAAAAAAATATCTTTGCTGAATATTTATCGAATTTTTTCTTTCTCCTACGTGTGTAATTGTTTTTTCGTTTAATCCATAGTAATGAATAATTGGAACTTTTGGAAATGAGCATTTGATGAATACATTTCTTTCAGTAGAGCGTCAATGCCATAAAGACGAATAATTTAATACATATTTTCGTTACTCAGAAAATGGATATTTTCTGTATTGTTTATCATCGAAAAAAAATAAAAAAAAAATAATGTGATCGAATTTTGAAGAGGGAACCAAAGATTGCGAGTGAATCTGCAGCAGTGTGAAACCGAGAGGCTCGTTTGTCATGTTTTTTTTTTTTAATCCAATTTTTGACGAATTCACAACAACCTTGAGTTGTTTCTGTAAATAAAACGTTTCTACTGCTTCTGTTGATCCGTTCGAGGGTGCTCAGTGGTGTTACCGGTAAGACGTAAAATTACCGGCGCCAAGGACTCGCTCGATATGATGTTCGAGCTCGTGAAGATGCGAGCGCACGTCGGTTTGTTCATCGACGCGAAACACTGGAAGAAAAACTCGATTCACAACCGCGAGAGGTGTGGAAGAACTATTGAAATTCCTTGTAAGGCCGCGAGGGGATGAAACGAGAGCGTCGGGGTTTATAACCTAAAAACCTTGAAGTAGAATCCAGTAAAAATTCCAACGCGAGTGTAATCTCCGAGAGAAATAGCGAAAAAATAGTTCGATTTACCAAACTCCCGCTCATATTTCATCTCAATAAAGAAAATCAATGAAAGCAAAGTTGATAATAATTATCGCGCAAGTAATTTTAGTGGCCAGATGTGTTTTCGAGACGATATTTTATACAGAACGATACACAGAACGCCTCCAAATGCGCGTTACTGTTTTCGACATCATCTTCGTTCCCGCGAGGTCCGGGAACGTGGACCAGACGCTTGATGACATTTTTTTTTTTCATGCTTCGTTTAACAAGCGAGCAGCCGCAAATGATGGCTTTTCGGAAGCGACGTCAAAGTGAGATTCGGCGGTGGTCACATGTGTTTCGAGGCGATATCAGTTTTTCGTGGGACTTTCGAGGCATGGCAAATCCATAGAAGGATTTAAAAAAATAATGTCTCGAGATTTCGGACATCCCTTGAGATTCGGTAACGAAAAAATGAGTGAAAAAAAAAAAAGGAAAGAAGATACGTGTGTAAATATAATTGGGAATTTGGATCAGAGGACGATAAATGGATGAATTAAGGAAAAATAATGAAACAGAGTCCCATTCGTTTTTCTATATTTGTTTATTATAAATAACAAGATGTATATCGGTGCGCACGTGTTTCAATATATATATATATGCATATATATATACTTTTTTGTATACTAAAGCTCCATCTAGCTCATTTAATTTAATTACCTGTCGTGCGATTACCGCGGATTTGGTTTTGTCTGTTTTTTAGTCATTGATATACACCGCTACTGTCTATTTTTCTTATTTTCGTCTTCTTTTTATTTTCTCATCGTGTTCGAGAGCGTGGTGGCAGCCACTCTAGCTGGTAAAGCTTTCACACCCGAAAAACAAAAAACAAAACGAACCAGCAGCAGTTCCAGCTAGCGAGCCTGGAGTCTCTGTCAAAACGTTCGACCGGCCACGATCATTCACTTCGATCGCAGCGAAAATCTCCCTTTTTTGCTTCTCTCGACGTGTAAATATAATGTCGGTGGGGTTTTTTTTTTTTTAATTTTTTTTTTTTAAGCTATTTATTTCTTGTAGCGTTTTTTTCGCTCAGTATAGCAACGATTATTGATAAGCTATCCTTCTTAATAACTCCGACTGTCTGCTCGTTACTGTCATCTGGTTACGAAGATTGCAATTCCGGAATACATTTACCAAGAAAAAGCGTTTTGTTGATTTTAATCAGGTTTTATTGGATTCAATGAAATGAACTCAATTTATTTAAAATTTTATATTATTCGAGGATGCCTGCAATATACCTTCGTAAATAAATCCAGTTCGTATGATTCAAAATTCCGATCGAATAAAATTCGTGGCTGAAATTAACACCCGAAGCATCCTCGAGTTAACTGTAATTCGTTGAAAGTGTTTTCCGTCAAACAGCATGAACTTTAATCAACCAAAAACGCGGTTTGTTGAGTCGTTTTTCTATTTTCAATTCAATTTTTTCAATGCATAACATTTAATAAATTATTTCCAACGAACAAATACTTGTTGCAACGAAAAATTGAATTTTCTGTCAGATGAACAAGGAATAGATTATTCCTCAACGATTTCTAGCTCAAACCGCCATTTAATTCAAACAAATTTTCATCAATTAAATAAATAAGAGGAAAAATGAATAACTTTTTCTCGATTCAACTATCAATCTTTCTTTTCGTTTCTGCTACATATTTGTTTATGTATATATATGCAATTACACACATACGTGTGTATACGTATAATATTTTTAGGCGTTCAAAAAATCACGACGAAATTTGTCTAGCTCGTTTCTACGCGTTTTCCTCCTCTTTGCTCCCACTCTTTCGCGATTAATGGTCAGACACTGTTTTTTTTTTTTGTTTTTTTTTAAAGTAATTCCCTGCTTCGTCGTCTTCAATAATCGTCTACCGTTGTTAAAAATCCAACTTTTCCTCGCGATAATATCGTGTTTCACACATCGTTATTATTGTTATTATTATTATTATTATTATTATTACTTTTGTTTTCTATATTTTAAATGATTAATCAGCACCCTTCGGCAGAATGAATACCGCAATTAAGGACGAGCGACAAAGAAAAAAATACTCGTGGACGCTCAATATAGAAAACTAAAGCATTAAAGTCGATTTTTCGTTTGTTTGTTTTTTGTTTTTTTTTTTCTTCTTTTTTAAGCTACTTATCACCTCTGATGCAGGCACGTCTTATCGTATCACGCTATAGGCTTGGCGGAAAACCTCTCGCAAACCATATTTCGGAGTCTACCAAATCTCACATTTCTCCTTATTCAATTTTTTGTTTTGTTTGTTTGCTTGTTTTTGTTGTTGTAATTTGTTTTTTTTTCACTTTGCATATCTTCATTTCTTGATTATCTTCTCTTTCAAACACTTTAAACTTCTACCTATCTAATTTCACTTCTATTTATTTATAATATTAGGAGCCAAGATCTCCGCGAGGGAATACAGTCCGAGAGTGTTTTGCACAAAGCCGCAAACAAACTCAATAATTCCTCCTTCCTCGCTCTCCCCCGCAATCTTTTTCTACTCTTTCATTAACTTTTTGACCGAATTAACTTTTTACCATTCCGCTATGCGAGGCTTTCCTTTTACGATATGAAGCATTCTCTTTCCTTTCTCGTGCAGAAATAATCACTAATCTCTCTAAAAGGTTTAATTACGTGATCTCGTTTCTCAATTTTTTTTCATTATTTTTTATTTTTTTGGTTTTTCGTTACTTTGTTTTTCCTTGCAGGCCTGCGGACTCCAGCTAAGCTTAATTGTTTTTTTTTTTCTTCTAGTTTTCAAATCACACGGGATTTCTTTACGATCACAATACGTGAAAAAAAAATTAAATAAATAACATTCACTTCAATCGCGAAATACACGCGAACTAATGAGTCTCGTGATGTAAACTTTGATAACCCTTGATATCGTCTGCTCCGGAAATTTTCTTCTTTGTCCTTCGCGATAAAATGTCTCGAAAAGTTTTGATATCTTTTTGTGAATTACGATCTTCGATGATTTTCTTATTTAAAACTGTTTCTTTTTTTCTTTATTTTTGCCTCCTCTTTTAATAATTCATCGTGATAAAAAGTGATCGCCTCGAGATTAAAAGACTTGAGCATGGGGTGCGTCTTTCGGTGTCGCGATGATGTTGATAAAATGCAATAGAATCTCGTCCGATCAGCATTAGAATAATAGATCCTTTTTATTCTTTTTTTTTTTTTTTTTACGTATATAATTTATTTGCAAGGAATATATAACTCTGTTTTAATCGCGAATTTCCTGTTCTCCTCTAATATTTTCTTTCAAATGCTGAATCGTCGAGATTCTACTGTCCATTGCGATTTCGAACGTTGAGCCTCAATTTGAAATAAAATGAAAAAATAGACTTATTAAATGGTCAATATCGTATTTTTTTGTCGCATTTTGAATTTAGTTTAACGAATTACTTCTAATGATTCAAATCGTTGATATTCCGAATGTGCCCTCTCAGAAGACGCTGATAAATTAGCGAATCTTTCGAGCTCAATAATGTCGTTATTATAAATTTTATTTTTCTAAGATAAATTTGTTCACGTTAATGGATAAAATGTTGCGATTATTGCGACGAGTGTATGGTGGTTGAGACGTTCGATCGTTGTCTCGACGAAACCTCGCGCGTCATTTAGTGAGCCTTGAGAAAAATGATAAAAACGGAGAAGACGCGAATGGCGCAAGATCGAACGAATGAAAACAAATGTTGGCTCGATTTTTAATCCCTCCGATAAATGCGAATGATATTATAGCAATAAACGTTGTTCGTTTCGGTATTTTTGTGTGTGTGTTTTTTTTTCGATTCTGATAAATTCCTTCTTCGACCTCCACTCGATATATACAGGATGTTTCAATTTAATTGGACGAGTGCGAGATTACGTATTTTTCTCTTGAAATATTCTTTCGACCATTTTATTTCGAGACGTTTCTCTGTTTTTTTTCTCTCTCTCTTCTCAAAACAATTCTCAATGTCTCACAAAAAATCGGACCATTAACAACCAGCCGGTGAACACATATTTTATTTTCCAAACTCGTATTCAAAGTTTCAAGACATTATCTTCGCGTTGATTTATACACTTTGTAAAAAATTGAATTTGCAAATAATGTTGATAGATATGGTTATTAAAATTTTTCGTAAAAATTGTAAGTTTGTTCATTGGGTATAAAATATGAAATCTTTAGTGTGACAAGCGGGTTGCCGATGGTTCCGATGATGGGTGAAAATTGGAGAAATAATGTTATGATCAGAATTTAGAAACGTCTTTCATGAGGAATCACGTAATTGTCAAATTGAATCGACACATCCCACATATTTTATATATATAGACCGTAGATATTTATATATATATGTATATATGCGATGGAAAGATGTAAAAATGGATCGAAATGATTGGATTCGTTTAGCAGACGACAGCTTCCGATATTGGATTTTCAGTGATATGAATAGTCGCTGTAGGCCAGTCGATTTTCTTGCTGCAGATGTGATTAAGGCCTTCGAGAGATGCTAGCCGGTAATCAGCCATTTTCAATGGCGAGAGCGGGGCAACTGGAAGGAAAATCAACGAAATTTCTTCTTTAGTTGTCTTTTCTTTAAGCAATTTTCATTTTCATAACTACTAACTAATGAAAGCACGTCCGTGGCCATTAAACAGCCGCTTTTTTACATGTATATAAATATTTATCAATATATGTTTCATGTATCAAAATAAATGTCTTCCGACCACACACTCATCAATGCACCACAAAAAGTTAAATGAAAAAAAAAATTAAAAAAAAAAAAGTTATCAATTAAAAATTCCTTCCGCGCGTTAAGAACACGTTGCCAATTAAAAACGCGGGCATAACGAAACAAAATCTAAAATTAATCGAACATTAAAGCAAGCGCACATGCAAATTAAAATGAGTATTATGTGTACGTGTTTTGTTGTGTGCGTGTTTTTATTATTATTTTTATTTTTAAATGTTTTTAAATTACACAGAATAAACGACAAAACAATAAAAAAATGTGTGAGGATTTATAAGTAATATCTATTCTACCAATATACTCGGTGCAATGATTGTTTTTTTCCTATTTGGTTTTCAATGCTCTTGTTTTTTGATGATTTTTTTTTTCTTTTTTTTTAACGTTTCCTACCACAATCGAGTGAGCTGCTATGAGGAAAAAGAGTCAGTTTCTCTACAGACAGGAATCGCACTATATTTCGGAGACACGCTGACGATGGCACTCTCTAATAAAATTTCTTTAATTCATCGGCTTCCAACACGTTGGTTTTTTATGGTCATAATAATAATAATCACAATATTGACGATGTTGGTGTTCTTTTTTTTTTTAATTTCAACGAACTCATCTGTCACAAAGCATCGTGGGACATTTCAGCGATGATTTTTTTATTTTAATCGATCAGCAATTTTTTAAAAACTTCGATCCGTAACGAAGGACACGCGCGGTGAGATTTGATTTTTTTTTACTCTTCTGATTATCACCAGTTCGTTAGTATATTATTGAGAATTTTTACCATTTACGATTCGAAATATTAATGTTTAGTACCGAATAGAGATAATCAGGCTTTTTTGGTATTTTTTTTACGCTCAAAGCATCGAATGCAATTACAGGAAATCACTCCCGAAATTGGAGAATTTCTGAAATATGGTTTTTAACGATTTTTTTTTCTCAATAAAAATGGGAGATTTCCATAAATATGTCAATTTTGTAATGTATTCATAGTTTGCGATTGTTCGTTCTACTGAATATTGGATAAGATTGCATGAAAATTTGAATACAATTGATCTCAGTAATAAAAAATCGTAAAAAAACTTCTTTTTTTTCAAATTTCGACCATTATTTGGGCATGATTCTAAAATCTGTAATTACATTTGAAATACTTGACCACGTAATTTTATATTTCGTTAGTAAAGTGAGAAATATTGATGCAAATTTCTCGTAAATATTCTTAGTTCCGACTTACTTAAAATTTAGAGGATTTTGGCCTTACAATTTTGACCAACAGCGTGTTCGACTCCTTGCTGCCCTCAATTCCTAATTACAATTACCTTCGGGTGTTGTCGACGTCAGAGTCTTCCGCGGGGATCTCACCACTAAAACGCATAAAAAAAATAAAACCTTTTTTTTAAACTAAAAACAAAATAGACAAGGACAAATAAGGATGAATGAAAAAAAAGTGTGTGAATGCTGGTGCGATATAATAACGTTAATGGCAAATTTATAAGCGTATTGACGGTGACGATTTTTTTTTGTTTTTCATCTTGTAACGTATAAAAATAAAATTATTGCTGCCACCGATTTTTGATGGCTGTGAGAAATCTCGAGACCCGGGTGATGACGAGTATATAAACTCGATAATTGCAACGATAATCAAATAAAAAAGCAGACTTTATAGCCAATAAGCTGAACGAAAAAAAACAAAATGTACTACTTTTGTTTTGTTTTTTTTTCTGTTTTTGCAGTTATGAGTTGAAGTAATACATACCACTCGATCGATCCGAGACGCGTGGGAAATAAAGGCGCAAGTCGGTGAACAAGTAATTTTTTCTTATATTTCCTCTTCATTTAGAGAATAAAAATGGTTACAATGAGCTTAGATACGACGATACGATTCATTTTATTTTGTTTTTCTTTATTGTTATGTGTCTGTGAGGGTTTATTTATATCGTCACCTTTTTCTCTCTCTTTCTTTCGTTCGAATTCTGCTATTTATTCATCTAAAATGAGCGAAAATAGCCGTCGGACGAAAAGAAAAATGTAAAATACATGATCGTCGATAATGCAGGGTGGGGATGGATTTCGATTGCGTAAAGTAAACTTTAAAGTACGAAATCAAATGTATATTTAAAGATACTTCGAAGAAAAATTGGTTTTTGTCAAAAATAAAATTTATCTTGCATTCGATTGAATGTTTTATCAATAAAATCAAAATACTTCGATCTTGAAACTCGGAAATCCAACCCCTTGGGGTATAAAGCCATTTCGTACAGGAATTAATAAAAATTTTCGACTATGACAATGAGTGTGACGGTCGGAATATTAACCGTAATAATAAACGTAGCGAATAATGACAATCATAATGTAAGTTCGTGATGATGATACATGTTAGAATTTAAAAAAAAATATATTAAAAACGAACGATGATGCGCGATGACGAAGATTAAATGGTAGGAACAGTATAACGTAGCACATGAATAGAGCGCACGTGACATTAGCATAACTTTGTAGATATTGGTGAGTCGTTAGTTTTTAGAAATTTGATAGACCTCTGCCGATCGATTAATGTAAATAATAGAAAGTTTCAAGTTTATCAAATCCAAACAAATATTGAAAACAAAGGTTGATACACTTTGCAACGCAGAAATATTGACCTCGTACTTCTGGTCCAAGCGTAAAACGTTTGCCATTTTTTTCCTAGTCTCAAAATCTTTTTGTTATGTACGTATATCATTTTTTTTCATTCTAAAATCTTGTAATTCGTCGATGAAAAAAAAATAGTGAACATTCTTTGAGGCTGATGATAAAAACAATCGCGGTTTTTTTAAAAACTGAAAATATTCTGTGGTCGAAGTAAAAATATAGGAAAAATAATGAAGATAATGTTTTTCTAGCATTCGAAATGTGTCAGCCCGCGATAAAATGTCATTTTTTTTCGATCGTAAAGACTAGGCGGATATTGAGGATGGATTGGAGAAACCAAAATGAATGTTGTGAGGAAAGCTTTAAAGTGTGTGTTTAAGTGGTTTAGTGCAGGTGTGTTTCTGTGACCAAAAAGCCAAACAGAATAACAAACGCGATCTAATAACCATATTAATGGAGTTCTCCACTTTTTTTTTTCTTTTTTTTTGTTTTTTTTTTTCGTTATGGTGCCAGTTTTAAACGGACGTGACGATTTTAATGTGGTTTTTCTTTCTCATGTATAACGACATTTACTTTTGTTTACGTTACGGATAAATTACTCGATGAGTTTATAGTTAATACTCTAGCGGACACATTGAACGATCGACTCGGTTTTTCAAGTCTTAACTACCGTTTTTTTTTGTCTTTTTCCTTCACTACGTGCAATCTCGAAACTGGGAATGTTTTTTTGTTGTCTGGTATTTAATTCTTCATTCGCGATAAGCATACAAGACTAACGATCAAATAATGAAGATACGACTACATTAGTGTTTTTTTTTTCGTGTTTCTCTTCCTTCTTTTTTTTTCGTTGTCCCAACGCTCGTATTTAGACTGCACCGTATTTTTCGCGTTTGTACGGTCCACTACTGCGTCAACTTCAGTTACTTCGTTTTTACATTTTCGTTCTGATTGTTGTCTCTAATTTTTTCTTTTTCTTTTTTTGTTTTTTTTTTTAATTCTCATTTGGTCAACAAGGTCAGCAAATAACGTGATCGTAAACTCTGCGATACAGTGTCGTCTAAAATTGTATACAAGGGTAATTTTTATAAACCCCTACTTTTATTTATTGTTTATGTTTTTTTTTTGTTATTATTTACTTGTTTTTTCTTTTACTTAGGCCAATCGTTCAATTCATAATCAGAAAATTAAACGGTGAATATACGTTTATATATGTCAACCGAATAGAGATTCAAGCAAACTTAACACTAATTTTTCATTGCCGATTTTTTTCTCCCTTTCACGTTCTTTCTCACCATACGTTTTTTTTTTGTTTTTTTTTTTCGTTTTCATTATTTTGCCTTTTAAAATTTATCACGCGCGGGATGCTACGCGGCTGTTTACGAAAATTTGAGAAATTGATATCGTCGAGGCTGTCGAACGATCATAATATTTTTTTTTTCTTCCAGTCAACTTTTCATTCATCAGGAAACGTTTTTTTGTTTTTTCGATCAGACAGACACGCAGCACTTTGCCCGCAAAAATATTCAAGCCACCTCAAGGCGTGCATTCTATTATTGTTTCGTTTTTCTTTTTAATTTAATTAATTGTTTTTCTTTTTTTTCACCTATATCTCGAATCTCATTTATTTCACGTTTTTTTTCTTAACTCAATTTTTTGGCGGTGATTGAATTATCATTGAATGATATCGTACGATATCGTATGAGTGGGATTGCGACGACGCTCACTTACCATATCCTTCACCCTGAAGAAAGAGTCGGAATGCTTCGCTCACTTTTCCAGGCTGTTCTTCCAATACCATACCGCAATCTGATATCTGGATAAAAAAGAAACAACCAAAATGTATTGAGATAAAAGTTTCCAAGTATTTTGGGACGAATGAGAATTTTCGAGAGTTTATAGTTTGTTGAGATCAAACTGCGTAGACAGAAGCATTTTACTTCATGATAAAAAGAACAAAACATGATCCAAAATTCAAGGTGAATAACTGCTTGGAAATTCTACAATACAGATTTATGCAAAGTCAAATGTGCTAATTAAACACATTGGAAGCGATATTAAAGCGTGTATTGTTAACCTAGAAAAGTAAAGATAACGATAAACCTGCGGAAGCCACTGGTAAATGGAAAATTTTCCAATGTCTCATTTCCATCGTGATATTTCGAGTAATCTGTATTTTGCAAGCGTATTCTATACACTACGTGTTATTTTTTTTTGCTGAAGAGATTCTCGACGGATTCACAGCGTATATTTTGTACGATTTTGATCGATTTACTGTTACAACCAATTGTTCGAAACCACGTGACGAAATTTTGTTTTTCGACGAATTGTTTGGATGAGGATAAAACGAGGTCAGAAAAAAAATGTACGTAGTCAGTTCGAGAAAAATCTCGTAGAGAACAAAATGATCGGTGGTACATATATCAATGTAGATTCGAAGTGTAATGTTTATTTATTTATTTTTGAATTCTCGAAACGTTAATCTGCAAATATGTCCCCGGAGTCTCGAAGAAATTGTTTTTACCGATCGGATGTGTTGCGCTCGGTCGGTAAAAATACCGTAACGAACTTTCTCGCACATGATTACGTTTCTAGTAAACAATAGAGTGCCCCCAGTTTGTTTTTGAATCGAGTGGAAGGTAGTTCTCGTTATTTGCGCGAAATAATATCGAGTAACCGGGAGTGTTAACTGTTTTAATGTAACGCAAAACATCGTATTTAAAACTTTTTCAGGATATTAAAGACAATTTGTAACAAAAATCCAGTTTCAATTCATTAAATGAGTGCGTTAAACTTTCATAAATATATAGTGAAAATTAAACGACCACTTGGCTGGTACAAAGCGTCGGATTCGTGTCGAAAATTCGTTTTTAATGGGTGATAAGAATGTTACCTTCATCCAGGAGCTGTTGGTCGGATCGAGACGTCCATTGAGAGTAACAGTATCGTCGACATGAGGGCTCAACGATCCAGTAATGTTGATGACTGGAACACCAAGGGTCGATCCGTCCTTCTTGCGTGTGGGATCCAATTCCCTAACGATATTGAGATCTGTACGACGCACGTAGCTGTCAATAAAGAGAGCGAGATTTGTTGGATTTACGCGACGTTCGAAGTAATTGGTGTACACCTGTACAAGATCGTGATTCCTTTCCAAAGTTCCCTGAAAGAGTAATAAAAAAAAAAAGAAACAGCTTAATAATTATCTCACGTATTTTCAGGTTCTACAAGACAGAGGACAACAATTGTGTCTGGCAAAAGCACAACAGAATTGGGAAGTGATCGAGAATTTCAAAAAACCACGGAATAAATTGATCGTGACGGGCCCCATCCATCGAGACCATCCTCAAGAGTATGTAAAAGGTAAAGAAATTTTAACTCACTTAAAAAAATGGCATTAGACAAAGACACAGTTTTTTATTTTGACCGGACGAATGATGTTAAACGTTTTTAGTTTCAAAATATTTCGCCATCTCTCTCGCTCCAAACATTTTGAATCGATCGATATGACAAATTGCTTTAGAAAACACACGACAGAGAAAATTCAGCGTTTATAAGAGCGAGAGCGATGGCAAATGGTAAACAAACTTGTGATTCTGGTTTTTCATATTGAAAACACATGATTATTAAGTTAATTCTTAACATCTGATGGCTGCAGCTTTTTTTAAATTATCAAATGATATGAAGAATGTTGAAAATTGTACTTGATGCCAACCGATGTGGGTTGCATAAGAAAAAAAGAATGCAAGTAGGTGACGTTATAGTTCAGTTTTGTCAGGTTTCGCAAAAGTGTTCCCCAGTGACATTAAAGTTCAAGGTTCTCAGAAGTTTACATTCTGGAACATCGGGGCAACTAACTTTTTGCAACGTTTTCACCTGCAGAGACTTTTTTCAGTAAATATTTGCCTTTTTTTCTCCATGATATTAAATAACTCTCAAAATTACATTTTTCCAAAAATCTATTGAGAGGTAGAAATATATTTTTCTCCTGGCAAAGCCACATCAAACATTTCAAGTCTATTTTATCTTCAAATTCCATCACAGATTTTTTACAATCTGTTGGAAAAACTCAAATTCTCTTTGAATTCAATCAGAGTAGGAATCAATATTTACAAAAGATGATCAACATCTGATGAATTCGAATTATTTTATTGTGTGTTCAGTCTTCATTAATGAATTCATATATCTGGTGAATTCTGAACGTCCTTCAAACTATTTTATTGGACATTGGAAAAGAGTGACTCATCATTTTTAAATGTCAAACGGAATACTTAATTTCTCCTTCGAATAATGGTGCAATATTCGTTGGAAATATTCATTTCTAAACTTCATGGATTTCCAGATATCGAAAATGTTGAAAAAATGGTATTATATGAAATTGTTTACCCTTCCGAAGTGATGCCACATCAAGTAGTCAAGAACACCTTGGGTCATGCCCTGTGATCTAAGATGACGAACATTCAACTTCTGATAACCCCACTCGATCCATCCTGCTTGCGTCGAGACGCAATTAATCAAGCATAACGCGTTGATTTTTTCTGAATGTGCGAGCGCAAAGCGCGCCAGGATGTTGGCACCAGCGCCCACGCCGAAACCAATAACCGATTTGAGACCAAAGTGTCCGAGAACGAAGAGCAATTGTTCCGCCAACTCGTCCATCGTCGGATAGACGTAACTGAGAACAAGAGCATCGGGAATTGTTATTATTTCGTTGGTGAACATAATTGTAGGCGAAAGGAAGCCGATTTGGGATGGAAAATGAGCCGCAAATTGTCATCCCAAATAAGCTGCGTTTCCTGCACAAATTAGACTCGTTTTTCTATCAATATATATTTAAATATCTGTAACTTTTTTCCCCTCCTACGAGGAGGCCTCTTCATCGATCTCTTTGACCCGAAAGCGCACTGTGACGAATACAGATAAACATGCAAATCTGCAATGCGGTTCTAGTTTATTTATCGCTTGATTGGAAAGGTTAAAATATTTTGTGACCATTGAAAAACATCCTCAATGCGTGAATCAGAATATGAACGGTTACGAGACGCTTAGGGATTTTTTTCTTAATGAATTTTTCCATTAAATTATCTAAAATTCGAATAGTTTCGTATTTTATACAGTTTTTGACGTAAACTCGATAACGGCTCTGTAGCACTTTTCAAGAACATAGAATGCTCGTTGAACGAGAAAAAAATAACTCACTCTTCGGGTAGCATTGGAGCTCCTTCTTCTTGTCCAGGTGCATTTACGTGATAGACGCAAAAGTTTTCGAGTAAGACGCGCATGTCGATGTAATTGAAGAACGCCTGGAAGCTCGAAATGTCTGGAAAGTAGAAATAATGATTTTGAAAACTCAATAATTTCGAGTTTTTCAAGAAATATGGAATATTTCTAGTTAAAATATTCATCAGAAAAGTAATGAAGAAATTAGAAGTACGCGAACGGTGATCTTTCAGTATACACCGAACGTTTCAAATAAGCTTGAGTGCTTTGATGAGTTAATTAGATTTCTCAACGTTGCACAGCCTCCATGCAGTGTTTGGCTTGGCTGTGAAATTAAAGTTGATCGTACCGTGTCGATATCCAATTGGTATTCGGACTACAACGTTTTCCCATGTAGCGGAATTGGACAAACGCCAAATATTCACCGCGACATTTATTCTCAAGTCGCGTAGGGACTAATTTTGATCGGTGGAGGGTAAACTTTGATAATCGTCTTTTGCAAGCTTTAAATCGAGGGTATTTACGGATATCGGACATTGATCTTCACCGGGAAAGCTTGGCTTTAGATTCAAAAAATCCTACAGTTTATGGCCCTCGAACGTGATTCGTCAAAATCCAATAAAATTCAAAAATTTCTCAAACCGGCTAAATTAAAAAATATACTAAACATTTTTTAATTCAGGATTTTTTTTAATACGCGAGTTTGAATCTGTCATCGATGGTCATTCATTTTAAAACCTCGAAATTTCGAGATTTCCTTCAGAATTAAATGAAATTTAGTTTCGAAACGCGCGACTGAGCCTTTCTTTTCGAAAGATGCTGAAAATTAATGAAAAATCGTACGTATACTTACAATTAAGGCCTAGATCGTGATAAGTGAGAATAGCAGGTTTCGCCCGATTTCCTTGAACAGCTACAAGCAAACTACCCTTATCGGTTTCCACCCTTTCCTCCCTTACGGAGCCGTCGTCTCTCGTGAGATATCTCAGTGCTGGAAATTGTAGCTGAATGTTCTTCAGCTCGATATCGTCCATACTGTCTGAAGGCATCGTGCTGTGTAACGCAAAAACGAACAATAAATAATCACAGAATTTTTATTGCCGATTATATTTCGAACTAGTTCATTATAGTGGTCGAAAATTCGGTAAAAAAAAGCACAAAAAATATAGTCAAAAATATATACGATTTGGGTCACCTTCGAGCTTTCTCCAGAATATACTCCTGCCGGTATAATCTTTTATTATTATTGTACTATTCTCTTAAAAACCACGGATGAATTGTAAAAATCGACACTGCAATAATCTTGCCGCTGGGTGTCAAACAATCGTTGAACTTCCAAAGTACCACGACAATATGGCGAATAAAGTATTTCGAAAGAGAAACAAAGAAATAAAAGAATTTATGGATATCGTGGTTAATGAAAATCGATAGCCAGAGTCGATTGTCTTTCCTCCTCTTCCCATTCGCTCTACAGTTGACATGCGCTATCGCGATTTAATTAACGGTCAAGTATTCCGTTATCCTCATTTATCTTCTTGTTTTTACACATCAAGAATTTTCCTCTTTCAATATTGTTTCTAGTAGCGCGTCGACGCTTTTGAAAACCCGGTTGTAATCTCGCGGGCGGAGCTTGATGGTGAACTGTGTGCGACCGAGGCACATGCACACAATCGAGCTCCTCAAAATCTCGCCGCTATATACACTCGTGTCTACATCCACGTACTGACTTCTGCTGAATAAATAGAGAATCGAATAAAAGCAAGTAAATGTGTGCGCCTGCCAGGGGGCAGCAGTCGACCTCGTTGTCTCCGGTAAAATGCACCCTCGAGTGTGTACAAAAGGGGTGAAGCAGGCAGAACAACTTGACGAGTTCGCTGCACAACATGGAGTATTCACAGCTCGATACAAACGTCAACTTTCCTGTTGTTAAGTACCCACTCATCAGGTGCTGTTCGAAATGCGCGTGAACGCTTCCCCCGGCTGGACAATTATGAATTATATTTCACGCTACTATTCACCGTGGAAATTTGCCAGGATACAACGAAATGTTCCAAAAACTAGTTCTACTCTTGTTTGTTACGAATTATGCAGTTTTTTATTTTGATTTATTCGACACCTGTCAAAATTCCTGCAAATGATTATCACTCACGATATCGATTTTTTCATTTTCATTTTTTAAGCCCTAAATGGCAACTGGAAATCTTTAAGTTTAAGAGGATAATAGTTTTTTGAATTTGTCATGTTTCTGTATAAGTTTCAGTGAAAGAAACTGTTTTGAACTGTTCAAACTGTCACTGTTGAAATTTGTGCTCAGTATGAGAATTTATTATTATTTTCGCCTTATCGAGGCCAGTGGATGGATGTTTTTTCGATGATTGAAGAAACTAACATCTTTTTTCCATATTCCGAAAGTTGCAATCTTGGTTTCATGAAAATTTGAGAAACCACGCCCTTTTTTCGTAAATACAGGGATCCAGGGCAATGATAAATAATATTTGAAGAAGACAGAATTCATCAAACAGAGTGGTGTATCATGAAAAATCATGATTGTTTCCCGTTCCAATAAAACACGCAATTCACAACCCACTTCGCAGCTATGTTAATTTACAATGTAGAGGAGGAGGTCATTGTGCTTATCGTGTCATGGCGCAATCGTATAGCACGTCTGAGGGGGTTCGACAGTTTCCTGAGGTTGATGTTCTTCGGAAGTGAATATCCACACTTTCTTTTTGTGTTAAATTCGCTCGAGACCATTTTACGACACTCCTCGTGGAGCATAAAACTTTACGGACAATCCGGAATCGTGTTTCTCGTACCAATAGGATTACATTTGTTAACATTTAGTCGAGAATTCATTCCCATCATTGAAAATCACGCGATTCCGAGAAAAAACCTTTTCGAATGAAGCTATTGTTCATGTTTTATTTCGATTATTTTGGTAACACCTTACGAACAAAAGCTTCGGTTCTTCAAACATGAAATTGCGTGATTGCAAGATTTGTTTTTTTCCCTCAAAACGTGAGAAATGTGTTCGAAAAATGGGTATGAACGTGCGTGTCAGAATTTAAATGCAAGTATAATTCAAACATTGGCTCGCCTCCAATTCTCACTTGTAATCATTGGGGTTGCAACGAAACCCTGAAAACTGTACTCGTATACATTTGGGGATCTTACCGCGAGATCGATTCTTCCGTCAAGATCGAAACTGCTGTAATGCGTTTTTAACCTCGCTGGCACGCCCACAGCTTTAATGACTTTTGTGGAGCTCGCGCGAGTTAAAAATAACGTTTCAAAAAACGTCAACGGGGCGTACATTCAGGTAAAAAAAACAAAAACAAAAATAGTGTTATCGTAATATCATTTTTTTTGCCGTATAAATTTGAATGAATTTCCTTGCAATCGAGATCAGTGTATAATGATAAAACGAGATTCATCGCGACCATTTAACAGGTTTCAAAATTATTATTCACGTTAAATTCTTCTCTCTTACGTCATTTTCCTCCGGATTGAGAGAAGGTGAATATTCGTCTCGTAGCCAGCAGGATTGCATGGCGTTGAGAAAACACCACGATATATTCTTGTAAAACTTTTTAAGACTGTATAGAAATGAAAATACGTATACACCGTAAAGAAGACCAGCCAACGCACGTATATAAATATAAGAATATATATAGACATACTAGTTGACATTTTTTGCGGTATTGATCTGTAGGCCACGCCCTAACTAAGAAAAGTAGAGTTGCGGCTGTTTTAAAATGCACGTTACGATGCGAAAACAGTGGCATTTACATTTTATAATTATCGTCATTAAAATTATCCAAAATGGTGAACCGTTATTCACGAATTTTGGGATGAATATCGCGTGGTAAAGTGGCTATTGACAGCTCCGATTATTGGATTAATTAAAAATGACAATAATTGGCACAGGGTGTTACCAGGAGTACAGCATTGAATGAACATTTTCTAGTCCATTGGTACAATTATGAGATAAAAATATCTACAAAGCTGTTTCTTTCATCAACCGCTACTCCTCTCGCGGAACAAAACATCCAATGAACCTCGCGTTGATGTTTTGCGGCCTTATGCACGTACAAAGTACTGCCATTGGAGTTCTGCTGTGTATATATAAATTTGTATATTCCGTGACATGCTACAGCAATTTTATATTGCACTCCATAATCATATCAACTCCCTCTTATTTAATTTGCTCACTCTTCTCGAGCCCTTTTGTTAACCTTATGAAAAAAGTCGTGTTCACGTTCCATTTTGTTTAACGATTTTATGCGCTGACCCAATTTATATTTTCTTAAAAATGTCAAAGAGGCTACTTTTTTCTTTTGTGGTAACAAAAAAAGGGTTGAATGCGAAATTATAATAAATCCTGCCTCCAGAACTTGGTGGCAATACGTAAATAAAGACCGATTCCTTTTTCATGTTGATTATCGGAATAACGATGAAACACTCGAATCCGTTGAGAGGTAATAAAAAAATGAAAAAAAATCTCCCTCGACAACGAATACTGTGCCAATGACATGTTTTATTTTTCATAATTCTTGAGCATTTGACAACGCGAGAGAAATGTCACGAAAAGGTCTTCCAAGCTCTCTGGGAATAATTAAATTTGGATTTTACTTCGTGTTTCTGCAAACATGGCTGACTCTGAGATTTCATCGTCATATCGATTTTCTTGAAAGAGCCCATTTTGTTCATGCTAAGTGGAAAATATAACGCCGCTCTAAGCAGGGAAACGTTGAAAGAAATTTTATCTTCGTCGGGTTTCTTCGGAATTTCTTGAGTGAAATAACAAGTTATTCGGAAGATAAGTAGATTTGGATCTTCCTAAGTCGATCAGAGTCTGCTTTGGACAAGTACAGAGATAAACGCAATTGTAGGAAAAGCTAAGAGTCTTTCGCAGACGGCGCCGAGACGTCTACGCTCCATAATCGATTATCGTGTAGCAGCCGTCACAATTTTATTTTTTTTGTTTCTTCCATTCCCGTTTATGGTCTGTTCGCTTTTCGCCAAATTGATACATCGTCCATGCGAAAACGTAAAATTTATATTCTGTACTCCAATCTCAATGAAATACTTATTGGTGTTCCCTTTTCGTCCTTTTGATGGCAGATCGATATTGCATTTCGATTGAATGCGAGGAAGAAGATTGAATCAATAATAACAAAATTCCCAATGTTGTACTTCAATTGGTCGAAATACAAAAAAAATAGTAATCCAATTGTGACATTTTTTGATACAACGATTTAAAGCTTCATCGTTTATCTCTGAGGCAAACGGGAAAATAGTTTATCACTTCTCTTGTCCCTGATCAACGTTAGGGAACCGATTATGGAAGATAATTCGTAGAAGTTTGTAAGTTAAGAAAAAAAAGAAAACAAATCGCGTAAGTTTAGTGACCCGAAAAAATTTGATAGTCAAAATGAGGACGCTTTTTGATTTATGGAACAGTGGAAATAAAAATCAGCGTAATGAAAATGGTCGGGGTCGCGAGCCAGGTAAAATGGCGTCGAATGTCTCGTACGGCGCGTATTATAAAACTAATGAACTAATTGGATAAGAAGTTCCATTTCAAGTAGGTTACTGATGCTTCCATGTATTTGTAGCGTTCACGGGATTAAATAACTCAACTATGAAACGTCCGAGCGCGTTTGCGAGAGCAATTCCCGATTTTATTTTTGATTTGCGCTTTTTTTTGTTTGTTTTCCTGCCAATCAGAGAGGATGGGGTTTTTTTTCCGCTGATTCCAATAATTGTGCCGTTACGTCCGATTGACCCAGATCGGCAAAAAAAGCTGTAAGCTCTAGAAGTATCTGTTATATTGCGATTTTCCTTGCCCTACTTCAATATTTTTCCCTTCTTAATAAATGCAACTCTTCCGAGTTCTTTTCGCCAGTAAAATTGGACGTGAATATAAATCGCAAACTATAAAATGAGAGCGTGTCGGTAATCGATAACGAATCGATGTTTCAAACTTTGTTGATATGGAAAGTTAATTATTTGTTCTATAGATTTGTACTTCCGTAACTAATAACCAGCCTTTCTAAAGAAACTGAAACGAAAACTCAAGTTTCCCGTATTATATGAATATTTATGTCATGTCTGTGACGTGTGTGTGTGTCGATCGAAATTCATTAAATTTCCAAGCACATCAGAAATCTCGGCTTGCGACAGTATGGTTTCCCGTATCTTTGTTGAATACACGCTATTCAGTCATTTCCGGTGTCGAATTCATACAAATTCGATTCTTAAACCATTTTTCTTAAATTAAAATAAATATCCATCAACCCAAAATCTTTTTTAAATACTTGTAATATTTCAACTTAAAGATAGAAAACAAAAGGGAATTGTCGACGAAACTTTTAATTAAATTCCCCATGGGCTGCATATGCAACGATGTATATTCCGAGAATAAACTTTCAATTGAATGTCCACGTCAGTAGTGTTGGTGGATTAAGCTCAGCTGGGAATGGTAGATTCCTCTCGAAACAAAAGGGCTGTTTAAACTGGATCAACTCTCGACGAGAGATACTACTCGTGCGCGGATTATACGCTTTGAATTTGCGTATTGAGGCTAAAATCCTTCTTGGACGGGCCAAAAGAGAGTAATGAAAGAGCTTTGTCCCATTATATTTTTTCTTTCATTCTCCATCTTTTCTGTCCGGCGGGCATAAAGCTTTTACAATTAATGGGACACGTTACAATTTCTTTGTTACGTATATTTCGTGCATCACAATTTCTTGCTGAATAAAGTTTTTATGGCACAAGCAAATGGACCATTTATATAAAAAGTGTCGAGGAAAAATAGTTTTGTTAACAAAACGATGCAATATTATTAAATGATGTGAATTTTACGATAAACTTTTCGTATTTTCATCATTTGACTCATCGAGTAACGAAATGATCAAGTGAATGATCATTTATGTTAAATGATCATTCAAGTTCCGTAGTTTCTTAAATGTGGTTTTTAAAAAAATGAAAGAAAAAAACAAAGTGCATGATCCAATGTTGGTAAAATCATGTGATTTTCGAATTATAGATCGAAATGTTTGTATACTTTCGAGAAAATTTGACTGGGCAGCCCGAAAAATGGTTTTATATAAAAATGAAGAAAATTCAATGTATTTCCATAAAAAATTGAATCTCGGTTCATATAAATCTTAGGAAATCATTTGGATCGTAGGTTCTGAATTTTTTGATGACGTGAGATAGCAGAGATGAATATCTCCTTACAGTCTATGTATAGAACTGCGTCGTTCGGTATAAGCAGATCTTGGAAAAACGATATTATAGGCGTTTGAAAAGAAGAAGTACGATGTGATGTGGGTTGCCTATTTGCGGTATAAGAACCGCGGCTCGACCGCGGGGACAATCAGGTAAAAGTCTAGCGTGTTCGACCTCGTTATGATCATATCACAGAACAGAGAGCAAAGCTGAATAAGAGAGAAAGAGAGAACGATAGCACTGTCAAGGGAAACTCGACACTTGCTCTCTTCGACACACGATACCCAACGTGGTTGTGGCTCGACTTTTTATCGATCGATTATAAATCCGAGAGGCTTACTTCGTGAATGTTATTCTGAAATTCTAAGCCCACAGTCAAATCAAGGGAGATTTTCTTTCATTAAACTAATAATTTAATTGTGATGTTCGTCATTTGCGAACTCACGATTGCGCGGAAGTCAAGGTCTCAAATATTCGCCAGAAAACTAACTTTCCAGATGATCGCGAATAAGGTTTCTGACTATTTAGTCAACTGCGAAAAGCATCAACTTCTCATTTTCTCCCTCTTGTGCCTTTAGGCTTGAACGAGTTTTTCGTCATAAACTTTTCAGCAAATTTGTACGACCCCCGTTAATTAATATGTTCGTACTTCATATTTTAACAGTTTAACAATATGCAAGCAGATATATTTATCGATTTATTCCTAACAACAGAGTTATCATGCCCAAGTCACATTTCATATATAAAAATAAAATAAAAAGCTTTTTCATAATGCTCCAATTCTGCTTTCTTTAAATTTATCGATGCCATTCAGATGTCACAATGATTACCTTGACCATCGTGGATGGGCGAGTACGTTCGTTCCACCAGCTCGCTGTACGGGCGGATGCAACCTTCCGGTGCGTCAGCCAATGTCTGCTGCACACTAAAGTTTTTTCTACAAAATATTCATATCGGTTCCTGGACTAAATAAATTATATTTTTCTAAGCTATTTACATGATCCTGCGCTTCAAATAAACCCTGTGCTCGCAACTTCGATGGGATTCTCTAAAATTTTACTTTACAAATAATACGAATAACAAGTAATATTGATGCGGTGAAATAATTGAATGCATAGTTTTCATGATTCCCTTCACGACTATGCATAAAAGCGTTACGACGTATCAAGAGATGAATGACTTTTAGCATTGATTAATTTATAAAGCAGGAAACATCTTGGCTGTATGTGGTTTCAATAGATTTGTGGCTGAGCTGATAAAGATACGTGTGTGGTTATAATGGAAAATGATTTTTATGGTGACCGCAGGGGTCTCAGTTATGCTTTTTTTCTTTTCCCTCTATTCGTTGATGAGTTCGACAAATAATCGGAGCGATAATTCGCTGCATAGGTAGATTTGCACTTTTAATTGTATTCGACGGCCAAACGGTTGCCGGAAATATGCATGATTTTTATTGGGCTTTGATAAAATACGACAGGATGCTGGCAATTTAACAAAATAGTCGATTGCCCTCTGTGATCCCAAAAGCTTGAGGGGAGTTGTTTTGCTATGAAGGAAGTTGGTTGACAGCCAATCAGTCGTCGACTGGCGACTGTAGGGATCGATTTGTTCCTTCGTGAGAATGTTTAGCCGCTTCAAATGGAATGTCTATAGTTTGTGGACTAATGACACTTTTTAGAAGGCAAAAAATACACTCTCGTAGAAATGGAATCGTGACAGCCTTTTAGCATAGTCGATTCGAATTTTACGTTCGGAAAATTATCAATCTAGGTCATCAACAAATGAGTTTCCTTTACGGTCGTCTTAAAACGAATTGGAAGACGTAAGCTATTTTTTTTTTTCGTGCCAAGAAGAATCAACCTTTCCGATTCAGCACCCTACGAATGACAACCTGGATTTCATGTGTGTAGTCTTCCAACACACATGTTTGCGTACATTATGCAGTCATGTTAGGCAATAATGACGAGCTTTGTCCTCTCGCAGGCTTAATTACTGCTAATTACACTTAATCTGAGCGTTAATTACTCATCGCACACCGGAAGCATGCTCTAGACATCGATTGAGTATGTTCGAAAACTGTAACCGAACGAAGAATACCATTTTTTTGTATAATTCCCACGAAGAACAATGATATGCATAAATATTCATTGCTTGGACTCATAGCTTTGCCTAGCACTAGAAATAACATCGTTACCGTGACTATGATTTTAAAAACAAATATTATTCGGTTCTTCCACTAAAGTACTCCCAAAAAAACTCAAGAAAGTCTTAAGAATAACGAAATTTTCAAGTCTTTCACGAATTTTTCAAGACTTACGAAAATTGCTGTGTTTTTCTATCCACAATTGAAACTCCGGCTATCGTTCATTCTTTTCGTTTCGGGGACATCTACAGATTCATGTGAACGAAGATGTAAAAACGAATCCCTTGATTATAAAGTTAATAGAACAAGGCTCATCGGCAGAGATCTTTATCACTCGAATTTCAAAGTATAAATATTTTATTCGATTACTTTCATGACAGAAACCTACGAACATTCCTTATGAGTTCTATTCAAATGTTGAAAAGTTGTAGGTCTTTCAAAGAATATCTTACGAGTTCCCATGATTTCTATGTGCAGCACCTTGACTGTATATACGCGCTACGAAGACTGAAATTAACGAATAGCCGATAATTACGTAACCAGCGACCGTGTTTCACTGAGCGTCAGGTGATAGAAGTGTGTGCAAGAGGCGCATAAGCATAGGCGACAAAAAGTCTCTTTCATTCGGTAAAACGTTCCTCCTTGAGTAATATTTATTAACAAAGGTTTTTTTTTAGCAACAAACACTTGAAATGAATTATTTATCATTTTTGAAGTATATTAAAACTTCTTTTTTAACATGGAGTTAAAAGTCGTTTGAAGTTTGTTACTTTCAGGTAAGTTTAGAACAAAGTTTGTCACGTGCGTCATATTTTTCAGAATAATGTCAAAACGACTTTGACAAACTAATGACGCCTAGTTCGTCATGTTTAGCATTGATGAGAAATTGATAAAAACAGTCGTTTGGTTTGTGAGATAAAGCGATAGAAAAAATGAGACTTCGAGCAAACAAACACACACGCGGTGGCTATGTACAATGTTTAGAACATTAAACTCAGGGTTTATCGGACATAAAAAGAGTTCGGAACGAGTGTCATGTATATCTGAGTGATCTCATCTACACCGAGCCTCATATTAGAATGATTATGCCATTGGGTAAGACCATCGACTAATAGAGAACACCGTGGCAGAGATTTAGTAGTTTCCACACTGAATTCTTTTCTCCGGTGCATCAAGAAACTCGATTAACTATTCGGTAATCATGATTAAAAATCCTCGATTTAATTAAACTCTAAAATTTACTGCATGACGTAGGGTTAACCGAAAGTTGGCATGCGTTCAAAAATGGGTCAATTTCATAATCTACGCCCATCACGGAGAGTATAAAATTGAACCAATTCAGTAATCGGCTTAATCTAGTTCAGCTTTCGATCGAGCTCAGAATAAATAGAACAAAAATTCTATAATCTTTATAGATATTCAGCATTTCCGAGCGGAAGTTATGATTGCGTATGAATGGGTGAAACTTTTAATATAACGATAGAGGCGTGTCGTTTCAAATTTGATGAATGAGTCTAGAAATTGTGCTGTGAACGACGACTGCTAATACAATGGGAAGAAAGAAAATACTTCTTGGCCCTCCCCACAACCAGCAGTTGTCGTTGAAGACATTTAGAGTCAAGAAGATCTTTAATTGAGACCACGTTTTCGGCCTCCAGTCGAATCGAGTAATCAAGTTCATCATCACTAGAGCTCCGACCCTGATGAAAGTCTCATAGTCTTTCGACGACTGATATTTCCGTCAAAAAATCAGAGATTGGCTGATTTCGATTTTTTTTGGCGCGCCAAACGAGTTCTCGAAGTTCAATAAGAACTGGTTTGAAATATTTTTAGGTCTTTTATAACTTGTGTAGCGATGTAACGAATGTCTTGAAATATTGTACAAGATACAAAATAAATATGATGGAAGGCGATGTGTGTATGAGCCCATTAGTTCTGGTCGATGTCCTCGATCTTGGAAGGATACGAGGCGTGTCACGTATCACGAAACATGATCGACCTCGTTGTCGAGTCCTTGATCGAGCTCCTCGAGAGCTCCCCAAGTAGTTTTTCAACTTTTCGACATGTTTCGTACGGACGCAGGACCATGGATGAGCACAAAATGTAGTTCAATGAAAAAGCTTGCTTCAGCCAAGTTCTCTTTGTTCAAGAAAGCGCCCATGACATTGTGATCAATAAATCCAAAATGACGCGGGGTACCGTAGAATTGGCAATGTTGATTGTCTCTCAATAGACTGTGACATTTGAGCAGGATTTTTAACAATAATAAACTATGTAAGTGTTATGATACATCATTGAAATGATAAGATTTCAAAAACTCTCACATGTGGTTGGATATATATGACGAAAAAACTAGCTAAGACATGAATATATACTCGTCTAAAAAAATCACTATGAAACTTCTACGTAAAAACCACTCCTTATCAACGGAGATTGCATTCTCTAGCAAAAAATCAAAAATTCAGAAAAACAAATCTCCGAACTGTCAATGCTCACGGGTCTATGTATTAAAAAAAAGAAGATACTCCGCGGCCCTCATCGTCCGACCGTCTCAATACACTTTATCTTCTCGAGACTTCTCATTTGAAAAACAAAACTTACCCCAGAAGAGCAGATTCCTCGGCAGTTGCAGCTGTCGGCATCTTGTTTCTCTCCCTAAAACAAAATGGCTGCAAATAATCACACGGACGGCCCTAGCGGCTTCGTTAACTACTGAGCCGATATCCAGTGCTGACGAAACTATAAACAGTCCCCGTGCTTTATTATAACAAGAGAAGCTCCATTAATACAAAAAGCCAGTGCGAAGCTGTGACTCGTGATGCTTGGAATGACTGCTTCAACATTTTTATGGATTAGAATATAGTAAACGTTACAAGTGCTTATTCAGGCTCTCGGAAAATGATTGTTAAAGTGGATTTTCCAAAGTATCCTCCGGTTCGTTATTGTACAGCGTTAATTTCATGGATCAATAAATAAAACTGTTTATTGATCTTCTCGTTATATCCTTGCTTATTAAAATTGAGGAGTCAATTATTTTGAAGCTCGCTCGAGCATAAGGAGACTCTGAGCGTCTGAGATTTCTACAGGAACAAACGAGAGGCACGAGTCGTTCTGTCGCAAGATCGAGCTTCCGGCGTGCGTCACGTCCCACGCAATGACGTAACGAGAATGCGAATGACGAAGTTAGTTAAAGAATCGCTACAGCTGACACACACACACACACAAACACACAGACCCACTTATGTACATATTAATGCATACGTGCATGATACGAATAATTTACAAAAGCCAAGCTCGTAGCGATATGAAATTGTGGTTGAAAAGAGATCGGGTCACGTGCAGCTTACCTCGTTGGCACCCATTTCACCTAGGTCGATCGATAGTCGCGACCTCAGCTTCCGGTCATGGATTTTTTTCTCTCGCTTCCAACTACCACTAACAATATTATTGACTGTGACAATTTCTAGGAAAGTCTGTTCGTTTCTTTGTCCCGCGATACTTTTATGTTTCGAAATGTCTATGAGGCTCCCAGCTAATCCGTAAAATGTTAAATTGGTACCCGGTTTAAATAGCCATCGAAAGATCATATAATAAGGGGGTGAATGATTAAATTTAGGATAGGCGTGAATCAAATGATGGTCCCATTCGATTATTATCATCATCACCACCACCATCACCATCACCACCAACATCAGTGTCAAAATTGAAAGAAGGGCGTGGAAATACCGAAGCAGCATAGTTCCAATGGTTGGTATAAACGTGTGTGGAATGAGAACGGAAGATGGAGATATGTCATGAGAGGGTTTCGAGGTCATAGGTAGGCGTCAACGTGACCGATGCTGCAACGACGAAGGAAGCTCGAAGTAAGGCCCCGCGTTTACATATCCCGTATTAGTTTTTAGTATAAATTCATTCAGAGCCCATCACCACGATTTATTTCTATTCGTTATTTCTTTGATTTTGGATTCATTTATTTTTTCATTATTTCCCGCATGATCTGAGCTTGAGGCACCTACCTGGAAACTATCGAGACGCTCTCGCGTCTGTCCTCGATCAATGGATCCTTCTTCCTCAATTCAACCTTCGGCGATGCGAAACTGAAAGCCTTTTTCACACTCTCGAGCACGCTCTGTCCCGTTGTTTGAGTCTGATCGACGATAGTCGTGCTTTTATAAACGTCTTCGCCCAGGTCGCCTAGCGACCTGTACGAAGCGCCAATACCTGCCGGCATGGCGATTACTTCCGGTCACCTCTTCACGATCTTCGTTATTTTTCCACCCCGCGTCTTTGAAATTCTTATTCACAGCCCTTCTTCAAATTCTTATCAAGTATTTTCGACCTTCTGACTCCTTGCCCGATATCAAATCTTCTTTCGTCCTCGATGACCGGTGCTGGTGATGTAGCCGCTACTACTGGTGACGATCGACCGTCCTAGCCAGTCAGCAACGACCTCGAGGTCGATGTCTCGAGAAACGCGCCGACGATTTGCTGCTGCCACTGCTTTTCTTTCTGGTCGTCTATGAAGGCGTGCCAGAAGCCGAATTTATCGCCAAATTCGTACGTCAACAACGCAAGCGAACAGGAAAAATGGAAATAATAAAACAATGAAAAACACTAGAAGGTGTGTACAGAAAGTGAATCGCCAGAGCTGTAGTACGTTCATCCACCACACCTAACATTGGCTGTTTTCCGTACTCTTCTAATTTCCTATCATTCGTTATCTCGTAGTTAACAGTTTTTGGAAACTTCATCTTGTCGAGCCTACAATTAAAGTCGAGCATCGCAGTTGGCTGCGATGTTTGTCAAGTTCAAGCGAAACTCTGCCAATTTCCCAATTTTATTTCCTTAAGCCTGTCGGGGCGTTAAAATGTCGATCTGCTAACAAAAAAGTATTCGAATCGTCACAGTCAATTTCTTCCAGGGATATTCACGAAGAAAAATAATTTTTGAACGTACCATCTTTACAACTGTGAATCAAGCCAAATACCATTTCTAATTCGTGTCTAAAATTCCTTTGCAAACCCACATTAGGGTCAAGTATTTGATGTCCGTCATTCGATTTGGAAAATTACATAAACACGTATACTCCAAAGTAGCATATTGCATAACGTAATAAAATCCATAGGGATTCTTATCCAGCCAATGAGATGAAAGTGAAATCGTGCACTTCAGCTCGTACAATTCTTGCGTGTCATTAAGCAAAGTGATCATGCAGAACATATATATAAACTCTGAAGTCGCATTAACATCTACGTATTATGACCATGCGTGCTGGCGCCATGCCATTTGCTTTGTGACAATATTTTTACATTTGGCACTTTTTTAAATCGATCAAACCGTCAGAATATTTGCAACCGTGTCTTCGATGATCAGACACTTTGATAATGCTCGAAAATTTACTTATCATTTGCCATTTAGGCTGACGGAGCACCATTATAAAATGGTTTTCCGTGACCCATTTATCCTAAAAGTTCTGAATGGGTATTTAATGGAATTCCATGAAAAAATCATCAATGACATTCGGTGCAGACACTCTGTAGGCTCGATTAGTACACACTATGTCCACATCGAAATATACATGTGTAATGAAAAAAATAAGTGTATATTTATCGACTGTTGAGATAGGTACACGTATAGGGACACGAGTATACATAAAGTCTAAACATATACATCGCACATGCAAGAAAAATCGATATAGTCGTTGGTCGATGGGGGTATAACCGGAATCGAGTCAGATGTTCGTCGTTTATTGATTTCCATGGAAGCGCCCAATACCCGCGACTGCATGTGCGCGCTGTGTGGTTTTTTGTTTTTCATTATTTTCCCTATGCATCACCGCCCCGTCAAAGATCATTGGAAAATATATGCTGATAGAGTTTTTTTAGTCTATTTAATGATTCAAAACTTGAAACGTTTTGACAAAATTGTTCACAATGAATAGGAACAACATTTTCAAAATGATCGATGAGTTTGTGGACTCCTCGTACGTTTTTTTTTTTCATGATCGAGATAAAAGCAACTCTTGTCACTCTCTAGATCTCTTCCCTCGCGACAATTACGCTAGAAGCGAAATAAATTGTTCGCCAGACCTCGCTCAATGGCGATTAGTCAACAATTTCATCACCGCGTCGAAGTCAAGGTCAGAAAGATTTGAATTTACGAAATAAGGAAGTGTTTCTATGACGGGTGTACGTTTTGATTGTATGTGCGCGTGTGTATGCTAGTGAAGAGAAGTTTTACTGAGTCGTTCGCTATGAAAGACGTAAGGGATTATCGATTTATCCGGACGCGGGAAATCGTGCAGTTCCTGCTGCTTTCTTGCTTTATCGCATACAAAACATCCTCAACAATTCCACGAAGAAGAAAGAGAATGAGAGAGAGAGGGAGAGAGAGAGAGAGAGAGAGAAAGAGAGAGAGAAAAGAGTCGCGTCTAGTAACACACACTCGCAGGGGTAGGGTGTTGGTGTATTGATTTTCCGTGTAAACCAGTGGAATTGGGGTTAACCCGAAGCTGGTATCCATTCGCGAAATGTAGACCGAGAGTTTCCTTGAACAACTGATATTACGTATTCTCGGTGGAGACGATCGATTTTTTTCTTGCTAGTACATACATCTGTATATCATTTCGAGGCACCAAATAACTCCAAGTTCAAATGCGATTGTACCGAGAGAATGAATCACATGACACATTATTAAAATGATTTGAAATGATTAAACGAACATCGAAGGAGCGAGGATAGAGGGATCGGGTGGCATTTTTAGTCTCTATCGACGTTAAATCTGACACGTTTGTCATGACGTTATTGCTCGTTAAGTCTCGAGCAATGGCTGTCACGAAATAATTTTATGAAGGTTGCACAACGATAGCGTTTTTTTAAACACATTGGAAGCTCCTCGGGTACGATGAACATCACGAAAAACGCTTGTTCAATAGAACCACCCTTCCGAAAAATATAGATCGAAAGCAGAAAAAAAAAAAATGGTTCGTATATAGCGCGCTCACACAAAAAATCCTGTTTTGCCCACTTTTCTGCTGCCCACATAAAACACCAAAACTCGTCAGCAAGATGAGTCATGGGAAAAGACTTACCTTGGTTTTTTCGGGCTGAAAACTCGCGCCGAATTGGTGGATCGCTGAAGACCCGTAGAACCGAAGAACAGTTGCAGCTTAACGCAGTTGACAATAAAACGGAGCTGGCTCTAGTCGATGAGAAACGCTCACGGTAACAACGCGGATCGATGTGATTCAAGCAGTACAAAGATATCTCGACGATAGTTATTATTATGAAAATCTGACAGTTGATACCAGGTGGTTTTTCAATGTGACGAAGAGTGAATGTCTCGATCGAATTGGAGTGGGGGGAGCGTTGCAACGAGCAAAGCGAGAGGGGCGAGAACGAATTTTCCTACATTCAACGCACACGGAGCACTCGACGAACTGGTCACTAGGCTCTTTCGTTGAAGCTGTCGAGGATTGCCATTGGGGCGCTCGGACTACTTCTGGCCGGTCAATCGTACTGCGCAGATTGGCTTGCGCATCTGCCCCTTACCAGATCGAACCGGTTATAAACTGGGTGTCGACATCTGTAGAATATTTTACGACTGCGCCGTATGGTGTCTTGTCTTTACTTACCATTGGTTTCCCGTGATAATGAAGGGGTAGAGACTTATCTTATCGATAACAGGTAACCCAAGGACGAAATATTAAATCAACATTCCACGGTACACTAACAACTTTACCAGAAACATCTTTACCGGAATAACAATTCTATCCTGACAAACTGCAGAATTACTGCCATACGAAAAATAAGCACTACCTCTGAACAGCTTTACCAAATAAAACAACCTGAGATACAACTCTCTGCTAAAAAAAGAGTAAATATAGGTTAATATGACTACCACAAAACATTTCTACCAGGAGCATCTCTACGTTACCATTTTTACCCCATTTATTAGGCGACTTTACAAAACTGCTACAACAACAGAAAAAAAAAATTATTTGCTTATAGACGGAGATCTATTGTAGTAAAGGCGCTT
Organism: Campoletis sonorensis; assembly: GCA_013761285.1. Classification (NCBI taxonomy): domain Eukaryota; kingdom Metazoa; phylum Arthropoda; class Insecta; order Hymenoptera; family Ichneumonidae; genus Campoletis; species Campoletis sonorensis. The sequence goes on along the minus strand of JACEOJ010005794.1, from coordinate 7,836 downwards.
TTACCCTCTGTTTTTACAAGCTTTTGAATTTAAAAACAGGATAATTTATATATCTTATAAATTTATAATTCATAAGATGTGGCAATGAAAAAAAAGATAAACAAAACCATAATGAAAATAATATCTGGTTCAACCAGACTACCGGAAACTTAAGCGCAACGTAAAATAATTTATTTTTCCTTACAATGGTAAGGAAGATAAATTAAATCCTGCGCCTATCACAATAATAATTTTCAACGCATTCATTATATGTATTTATACTTTATTTATTTATGTATTTATGTATAATTATATATTTATTATATGTATAATATGTATAATATGTATAAAGTATAAATATGTATTTATAATTTAATTCTCATCGGGTTTATAAAATACAATTTTCCTATTGAATATATATGCTGAATAATAAAATGAAAATTATTATTTGATGGATTTGTTTCCGGTATATTGAAATAAATCGAAGAGTTATTCAAAATAAACTTGTGTGGTATGCGTTCGGTTTGTTTACGTTCTACGCGATAGCTTGCTACGATCGCGCGTGCTGCATAGTGGGGAAACGTTCACCGTGCCGGCGCGACGCGAGGGGGAAAGCGCAAGTGGTGGGGCGGGCGCGCGACAGCGGGGTGAGCCGGAGAGCGCGATAATGCTACTCAGTATCGGTCGGACGCCGGCCGGCGACGCGGGGAGGGAGCGCTTTGAACGTCGGTTGAATAATTCAACGCCACACGCTTGATCGTTCGTCTATACTGATAAATTTTACGGAACGGAATATTGAATAGGACAAATAGAATTCTTTTTCATCCTCAATGAAAATAAATAACTGTACAACCCTAGAGCTTTTTCTGAATATAAAACAAAATAGAAAACAATAAATTACTTTGTAGAATCAAATTGAAAAAATGAATTAAATTTTTATTTTCATGAAATTTTTTTTTTTTAATTGTATTGGAAAAATGAATTAAATTTACTACTAAAATTTGATATTCCAACTGATTATACTCCTACACTTTCCAGTGTAACATAATTCATTCGACTCACTTTTATCAAATAAATGAATTTGCATTATTCAGTCTTCAACGAATTTATTGGGCTTATTAAATACAATTTTACTATCGAATATATTTGACAAATGATAAAACGGAGCTTATTATTCAATTTATTTATTTTTTGGTATATCGAAATAAATTGAAGAGTTCGACGTAAACTTGTGTGGTATGCCTTCGGTTTTGTTTGTTTACATTCTACGGGCTTCCGTGAGTTCCGTGTGCTTGCTGTGGTCGAGTGTACTGAATAGTGGGGAAACGTTCGCGGTGCCGGGCAAGCGTGAGAACGTGATAACACTAGCATCAATCGGGCGCCGGCCGGCGATACATGGAGACTCCATTCTGAGCATCGGTCGGTGAGTTAATCGTTACGTTTCGTCGTTCCTCGTCGCGGATAAATTTCACTGAACGAAATATCTTATCGTACGAGTAGAATTCTTCTGAATCCTTAACGAATAGAAATAACTATACAAACCTACAATCTTTTCGATGATTCAATTTGTTTTTAATCGAATAAAAAAAATTCAAGAAAACATCGCGTTGACAAACAATCAAATAAATTATTGATTCGTCAGTCGATCGTAAATACTGTTTCAATTTCGCGAACGGATGGATAGGCCGATACTAATGTGACAGACAGTCTAGTGACCGTTATATCACATCTTCGAGATTCTCGCGAACGCTCGTGCGCCCGTGCGCTCGGCCGTACCCTGGCTGCGGAACGGAGTACACAAGTTATCATGAGCGATTCGATCATCATTTCGTCGTCATGTGCTTCGGCGGTATTCATAAAAACGCGGGAGCAAGCTCTATTCGCTGTGTGCACACATCAAGTTCTCATCAACGTGAGAGTGTGTAGTCGTGTATATGCATACTGGGATATGTATGTACCGATTACACATTCTCACTTTGGTGAGAGAGTGTGATGTGCACACAGCTTATGAGCCCTCACGAACGGGTACTACCACGGTACGATACTTAGCGACGCATGACATAGCACGGAATTTTGCGACGGGGGTTTCTCTAGCTTCGTAGTGCTACAAGTAAGTTAGCACCTATGTTCGGCTGACCGTACGGTTCTTTTAAAATTCAACTTATGCTAAACATCTATGCATGTTTAGTTATACGTTGGCTTCTTTAAGAATTTTACCGATGCTACAATGTAGGAAGAGGCGAGGTCGTTCGTACGCTTGGCACTCATGAGCACGCTCGGGTCTCCATGAAGTTGTGTTAGACCCGTGTCGTTAGACTGTCTGTCACTTAGCTTTGGTTTACATTCATTCAATTTTTTATGGAACTAATTTTTTTTCCATGAAAAGATTTTCAACTCAAACAACAAACCATTCAATTTCAATTGTTTTATCATTCAACTTCAAAAATTTGTTCAGCAAAAGTTTGTTTGTCAACGTAGGCATTTATTTACACTACAAACCGAGTCTCTTAATGAAAAAACGGATAGTGTTTAAACACTTTCACTACTAATTGAAATAGCTGCAGGTATACATTTTTTGCAGATATTTCGTTTTGGATTCAGTATCACTTTTGGAATTAAACACAAATGTGAGGTGTGAACGTTTAGACAGAACAGTTTTTAGTGCGGATTGTCATCAATTGAAGTGTTAATTAGTCAAATAACCGGTGAATGAATAAAAAGTGCGCGAGTTAAATTGAATCATTTGTGCGGAATTGACAGTGATATATATATCGAACGGATGTTTTTATTGTGCGATGAAACGTCGTTGAGTGGAAGAAAACAATTGAAACGTGATTTAATGTGGGTCTTGTGCAATGGCTGTCAACTATGCAATACTTGGGGAGCTTTGCCACGCAGGACGACTGGATGACGAGGTTCGACTGGATGACGAGTTCCTGAGAGGTGGAAGAAGACATCGAACGGTGAGTAAATCATTTCAATTACGTTACTCTGCTAGCATGAAAATTGAAAAAAATTGAAGCAAACTTTGAGGTACTTAAATGTTCATTTGCAACGTCCATCTTATCCAACAACCGTTTTAATTAGTGAAGCAATGACTGCATGGCAAAAAAAAAAATCACTCCCTAATCTATGCAAATATTACTCACGAAATTTTCAAACGAAATTCAGTCAAATAAAACACAAAGTAATAATCTTAAATTACGTTTTGCTAATTGCGAGGCCAAAAAACTTATATTAACCACGAACAAATTTTTATTTCAAAAACTATAACAATGGCATCGTTAACTTCTTTATTTAGATGAATATACCGAGGAAAAACAGATAATTACAGTTTTATTTAGCATAACAGCACTTCGCAATTAACGATCAAAACGAATCGATGGTTTATTTTATTATCAACGTATTTGTCCGTCGGATCGGATTGCATTATTCCCAAAATTGAATAATATCATAAAATACCATAAAAATAACATAAATAATACCATAAAAAGACAACCCGACTGAATATTTGATTCATATATTTAACAAGAGCTGCCATCTGTGGGATCTTTGTAACGCGTCCTAAAACATGGTAGAGTCTAGGGTAGAAAATTACTCTGATAAAGATTTGCCCGGTGGAGTTTTCGTCGGTAGGGTAGGACGGTATGCTAGATAAAACTCGGTAGAGATTTAGTGTGGTAGTTATCCATCGTTGGTCGAGTTTGACCATGGCAGCGTTTAAATCGTGGTAGGCTTTCCTGTGGTGGTCTTTTTTTTGTAGGCTTTTGGTAGGCATTTTATTTTGTGGTAGTTTTGTAACGTATGTTGTTTTATTTGGTAAAGCTGTTTGGAGGAAGTGCTTTTTTGTGATACAACTGTGATAATACAGTTTTTTGGGTAGAGTTGTTATTTCGTATACCTATTGCAAGTAAAACATATCGAGCAGGGACGGTGGCTCAATGGATAATGGCATAACGGATATGTTTTATAACTGTTGTCACAGAGTTCTAACTTCATGTCCAAATGAGTCCTGTATGTGTTGGATGTACGATGTAATTTTTATGGAGGCAAACACACACTAATCTGACCTCGCATGGATCGTGATAATTTTTGCTTTATTCGAGAATTGTAGTAGGAAAGAAAAGAAAAAATTTAATAACATTTTTTAAATCTCGGAATGGAAAAAATATACGTTGTTAGAACCATTGCAACACACTTTTGGAAAAATTAGGCGGTTTCCGTCTGTTGGAACGGTGATAAAAATAAATAAAATTAGTATAGAATGTTTGAATAGTCTTTTATGTTGAGTGTTTTTTCTAAATTTATGGAACGTGTGGTCGAGACTCGTTCCATCGTTTTTGATTAAAAATGAAACACACACGGATCACAAATTGTTTTTTGTCATCGAGTTCCATACGAAATGCAAAATGCGCACGAGGCCGACCACTTTAAGCTTTCTCGAAATCTCCTGGTTCTCCAGGGACCTTTTAGTTTTTATTTATTTTGGAATGCTCCGAAAATAATGGTTTATCAATCGTTTCATATCGTAGTTACGTGCAGCTGCCAAAGTTTTACTAGGCTATAAGCAAGTTATTTCCCCGAGAAAGGAATGTAGAATCGAAGGATTTTAGCCATGAAAGTCACCACTTTGGCGTACCCTGGAACATTGGGTACCACGTGTTCGTAAAATTCGCAAAGTGACAGCGTCTCGGAGAATCTCTTCAAGTTACTGAGTCCATATACATGTATATCCCATGGGTATTACCTGGTCGAACCAAGAGCCTTATTTATGGCCGGTTAAAAGGATTTTAATACACGTCGAGCATGCGCCCCTGCGATAATTCATAGGGACAGCTGCTATATTTCCTACAAACCTTCCTTGTAAACTTCTTTCGTTTTTTTTTTTTTTTTTTTTTTTTTTATAAAAAAACCCACGAAACTGAAACCTGTGTGAAGAAAAGGGGGCGCAGTTAGTTGAGGTAATCTGTCGTAAAAATCGATCCATCCTGAGGCATTACGTCTTTCGTTGTTGCTTCGATAAGGAACATTGCAACAAAGCCCAAAAAATTACTCTTGTAAATTAATGAATATTCGAGGTATTGGTAAAGAAATGGATTCAACGCAAATTTTTGACTCGTATTTATTTCTGTTTTAACAAATCAGTTCGTTGGTAAATCATTCGATCTCTTTGCTCTCAGCGATTGCTAACAGAAGGGCAATTGGACTAGTTTCTGTTTTTTTTTTTCCCCCTTTTTATATTACACGCCACGCAATCTCTGCTGGCCTCTGGTGCCTCGTTCGCTTTTTATATTCTTGGGCAGCGAAGCAAACGTTTCGCACCGACCCAACTAATCCAACGAGCCCTCCTTAAATCATGAGATCGGGCCATTTGTTTTACGTATACGGTCTCTTGGTTTTATCGCCAGCTGTTTTTGATTTGGTGTTCGCCTTGCCTACTCGAATCTTGACCTTAACTCATCTTCTGGGAGTGCTGCTGCTGCAGCAGCGGTACCAGCTACCCAGACGGTGAGGAGGTCTTGATGATGGTGCGGACGTCGGTGGTCGTAATACGAGACTCCGGACGCGTAGAAGGGAAGATATGGCAATCATTCCACTGGGAATCTAGTACCAACGGAAGCAAGCCAAAGGAGGCAAACTACGAACTTTTTTTCATCCTCGATAACGCCTTAGCTTAGACAAACATTTAAGCAGAATAATTCGTGGAAATTTAAATTACAGTATAGATAATATTTCTTTCTTCAGAAGCCAAGCCCAAAGAAGCGGAACTTAGTATTTCTTACGTTCCAAAATATTTACATGTATCCGTAGAACAATCACCAAATAACATGAACGAGATTATTGTTTTCAAAAAAGATTAGGAAAATTCACTAAAATCATCAATACGGGAGAAGTTTTTTTTGAAATATTTCAAGCAGTCGTGCAAGTTCATTAATGTTTGATACTTGATGGATTTATCGTCACAAAATGTCCACATAAGCGAATGTCAGGTATAAAACAGTGCATGCGAGATATTACCAAGTATACTCTTCATAAAAAAAGAGGTTATTATGTATATGTATTTCTGCTGGGCGTGGAAAATATATTGTTACGAGAAAAGCGCACCCAGAATTTTCCAGCGGTATTTCGGACTTATGGGAGAACGTACTAGGTATTTTATAATGTCGTATAACATGGCCCAACTCGTATCTGTCTCGCTCGCTGCTTTTCTTTTCCTATATATATAAAAATTACGTACGTATACAGGTTGTCCCGAAAGTCGTTCTTGAACAACGGGTAACAGTACAGAACTTTGACAAAAAAATAGGTTTCGTGAGTCGCTTTCTTTTCTACTAACGCACAACTTGAAAGACGTCAATTAATATTAAGACATTTATTCTGAACTCTGAGCTATCAATAGGTGAACCCAAAATGTTAAATCGCTCAGAATACATTGATTTTGACGCTGTCCTCTCACGTCATGCGTTTTCCTAATTCACAGTCTACGTGATTAGCTGTTACCGATTGTTTGGTATCTCTTCGGCGATACATCGGATCAAAAATTTACTGCAGAGACTTTTTCCTCAAAGTTTTGTAACCAGCTTAGGCTAAGAAACTTTGAAAAGTTTATTACATTGCTATGGAGGCAATGAAAATTGCAATTTTCGACACACACTATATGCACGTATACATGCAACCTATATTATACGCATTAAATGTATATGGCCTTGTTCGTAACTACCAAAAGAGTTTTCCATACGACTACTTTTTATAAAAACCTGTGAGACGACGATATTTAGGCTGTCTAGTCGTGTGACGGATCATGCGAGATAAGGTAAGGCAGCTTTGATAAATGTCCTGGCTTATGAAACGACGCGTTGAGTATAGTCCCGTTCTCTTTTTCACTAGATATCGCATTTCATAAATTCAATATGCCTACATATGTGTGCTGTTGCAGAAATATTGCCTGATATAAATTTTATCAAGGGGTTCTTGCAACATTAAACGCGATTTCGTGATTTCTGATCTAGTCTCTTTTTTTCTAATTGGCGTTAGATCTGGCGTAATCTAATTTCAAATATTTTTCTTAACAAACTTCGTCATATATCCTCCGCAATTGATGAGAGAAAATGTCGCTTCAGCGATATGTTTTAACGTCGTTAATATCAATTCAATTTTTTAAACTACTGTACCAGTTTGGATTTCACAGGATCATTACTAATGTAATTAACGTGTTGTTTTGTTTACTCGTCGTTTACCCAAAGCAGGAATATATACTATCGTTAAAATAGCGGTCCACATTGGCACCAAAATCTCTCTATATCCATAAGTACGATCAGTATCTTTATCGGTATAAGAATAGCTCGATATATACAGAGGAGAAGACTCGTTATGCAGATTAGGATTGAGTAGACGTTAAGTAGAGTCGAGCGAGAAGCTATTGAAGGGTGAATACCACGCCTCCACTTCCGTCCGTGGTTTTATCGCTCTCGATAAGAAGCGCACCGGAGAGTTCCGCGAAACATTATATACGTGTAAATATATGCAATATATCTATATATCTATACAAATATATATATATCACCTGCCAAGGGTGTATCTATGGAAGAGGGAAACGAGCCCAGAGACGCGGAAACTTTAGGTTTACCCATGCAAATGGAGAACGGCTCTTCCGCGACAAGTTTTAATTCAACGTTTCGTCGCACCCGAGATTGTCTTGACTCTGGTGCGAGATGGTGGGCGACGTGTATACGCTTTTCGTGAGTGAAGTTGGTCAGGACTTTGCGTTCAGCTCTGTGCAGCTCCGTTGCTGAGTTTGTGTCTCTCTTTTGCCTCACCCGAATCGCCTTACCTATTCCCTTCTCTTTTTCCTTTACT
>JACEOJ010005792.1:22025-45474 GCA_013761285.1 Campoletis sonorensis | reverse complement strand
TTTATACTTGGCGCCCTTTTTTTACTTTTTTAAAGTTTTTCCCCGAGTAGAATTAACGCAAAGATTGTCACAAATTTCGGTATCTGAGGAACCAAGTAGCAGTAACGAATTGAAACGGGACAGGTCAGATTTTGAACTCGACGTATCGGAATCTCCGAAAAAAAAGATTAATATTATGACTCCAGAGGTGGTTGCTGCCCTCGACAGAACGGGGACATCTAGCAGGGATGCAATTCACATCATATCCGCTGTTGTCCTTAGTTTGGGAATAAATGTTGATGATGTCAACTTAAGTGTTAGCGCGATTCACAAGAACAGGATTAAAGTACGAAAAGAAGAAGCAGTGCGAATCAAAGAAAATTTGCAAACTGCTAACTGTTTGGTCGTTCATTGGGACGGAAAGTTACTTCCGAAGGTTACTGGCTCACGCAAAGTGGAAATTTTACCCATAGTAGTAACCGGTATCGAAGCGGAACAATTACTCGGAGTACCAAAACTTGAAAAAGCGACTAGTTACAATCAAGCTAACACCATACTAGAAACTCTCATCGTATGGCGCATAACCGATCGTATTAAGGCAATGTGCTTTGACACAACCAGCGTCAATACCGGTAACTATTTACCATTACTTTTACACTTTTTCTAACGTTTTTTACTAAAAAAGAAATCTTGGGTGTCTCGGCAAAGTGAATTGCGGCAAACTTGATTTTACTTTTCACTTTGAAGGTCTTAGGAATGGGACCTGCAGGATTTTGGAACAGAAATAAGCGAAAAATCTTTTTTATTTACCTTGCTTTCACCACATTTATAAGCTAATTCTTCGAAGCGTCTTTGAAGTTGTTTGGCCAGTTCAAAACGGTCCAGATGTGCAAATTTTCAAAAGATTTAAAGAGAATTGGGAAATAATTAATTCAAGTTCATTCGAAATTGGTGTAGAGGATCCGCAAATAAAAGACATAATCGGTGACAAAGTATATGAAATTCTTGATTTCATCGAAAACCAGTTTCAGGTATACCAATATTTGCGGAACAATCACGTTCTTAATAATAATAACGTTCTGATAACGTTTCATTCCCGTCTGTAATTGGTGTTTTGCAAATTCCAGCTCAATCATTCACGCGACGATTACAAAGAGTTTTTGGAACTGGTTTACATTTTCTTGGGACGTATACTCCCGAAAGGTATACGGTTCAAAGCCCCCGGAGCAATGCACCACGCGAGATGGCTTTCAAAAGCTATTTATTGCCTAAAAATATTCGCGTTCCAGAATCAGTTTGCTATCAAATCATCAGAAAAGAATGGCTTGCGGGACATTTGCCTTTTTCTCGTACTTTTCTATTTGAAATCGTGGTTCGTAGCCCCATGTGCCATAAAGGCACCTTACCAAGATTAAAGGCTACTCCAAGATTTATTAGCTTTTGAACGAGTCAACAAGAAAATTTCAAAAATTGCCACTTCCAAACTAGCCTGTCATTTATGGTATTTGAGTGAGGAATTAGCAGCCCTATCTCTTTTCGATGACGATGTTTCACGAGAGCTGAAAATAAAAATCGTCGATTCACTCAAGAACCGGAAAGGTCCATCAACAATTGCCAAACGGTTTAAGGTAGATGGAGAAAAGCACTTAAAATCGCTGTCAGAGAAAAACATTAGCGATTTCGTCACGATACGGTCGTTAACCTTGTTCGATCAGTTCGAACTGTCCTCGATATTTATTGACAAAGATCCCAAAGAATGGACGATCAACGACGATTATATCAACTGCGTTGACACACTGCGCAGTTTGCAGGTCGTCAATGATACTGCAGAATGAGCGGTAACGTTGGCTACCATTACAGTAATTGTTTGACAGAAAACGAGGATCAACTGCAGGATCTCTTGCAGATGGTTAGGAACCATCAAAAACGCCATGCAACAGATGTAAAGAAGAGCTCATTGCGTCAATGAGTCCGTTGTTTTCGCGCCACAGCCATTTAATTAAAATTTTTCGCATTGAATTACTTTCAATAATTAATATATACGAAATCATTCAGTTTATAAATTTGGTTCACTCGACTTTATTGTAGAGCACCCTATTTATTATGAGAAGGTGCTCGGAGAACATTACTGGATGGACAAGTGTGATAAGGTAATAAAAAAGGTGAAATTTTTGTTTGTCTCGTGTTAATTAAATGGAAAACTTCAATATCGCTGCGCGACCTCTAAATTTTTTTTGATAGGGCCCTCCTTTCACACAGTTTTCTTTTTGGGTATAAACTGGAGGTTTTGAGGGTGTAATTTAAAAAAAAAAATTGTTGCTCTCAAATGACACACCCTACACAGTATATTATTGATGATTTATTTTGGGTTACCTGTGTTTACAGTAGCTACAGCTTCAGTCATTTCGCTGTTAATTAGCGGTTCTCATTTTTTTTAAACTTCAGCTAATGTTTCGACAATCTTTGCTAGGTTATCGACTTGCATTTGTATTCTGTCTTATTTTCCATCCTTCCTACACTTTGAGACTGGTGACCGAGATCTTGAACAGTTTCGAGATATAATGACAAAACAATTCTTTCCACTTATCGTTTTGTATTATTATTTTTTTCTTTTTTTAAATAGTTATTCCATCGTATACCCATTTTTTCACGATCAGCGTACAAGCCCCTCCCTTTTTTCCGAATCTCCCCCCTCTGCGCTTCTGTAGCCGACTTACATGACACTGTATCGCATTTGCCTGGGGCAAAGGGAAACTGCAGCAAACCTTGCCAATACAGCCGGTCCCGAGTTCACTTAGCGGTGTCAGAGCTAGTCGTGTCTTGTCAAGGGAACGGACACCCGGACTGCAGCCGCAGACATCCTGCCGGCCGTACACATACTGCCGGCCGCACTCATACGACTGGAGCTAGTCACACCCACATTTTTTCCCCTGACAAGACGAGAGCACTGGTAATGGAACGTGGGTCTTCCCGGTACTCTGGTTAAGAAGCTAGCACGCTAGCCACAAGACCAGAGCACCAGTCTTCGTATTAAATAACTGTTCAGATATTTTATCGAAATGTTTCACATTAAGGTGATGGATCAGTTCTCTTCAGAATTTGGAAACGACAATTCGTCCAAACCGTGCGAACGATTACAATAAAAATTAGAGTGTGCATCCAATTTCATGGCACGGAGCATTTGATGGGGCCATTTTGTGAAATTAAATTTTTGTTTGAATTTCTCGTTATCATCGTAGTAATTAATCATTCGGTAAATATGTCGAATCAGGGCTGCAGGTGAAAATGAGCAAAAAAAATTGGAGCCGTTTCGAGCTGCAGCCCTGATTTAACATATTTACCGTTGTTCAATCATTTTTTCATCACAATTGGTTTCACAAAGCAGTCTGATGAAATTGACGTTCTTGTGTAGTGAGACGAAGCCAAATTGAAAAATATAGTACCTTTTAGAGGAAGCTTTGAGCATCGTGCATCTTGAGCATCTTGAGGAAGCAATTTGCAAATTTCAATATGCACCCTTTTTTTCTCGCTTAAACTTCGAATTAGCGTGTGTTTAGAGTTTTGTTGTCTCTTTCATACATCGTCTCTTTCACGTCACCTTCTTTTTTTCAACTGTCTCGGAAAAAAAAACTGAATGACGAGCCATCAGAAAAAACAGTTTGCAACTTTCAATTTGTAACGTTTTTTTTTTTTGTATTTGCATTTAAATTATATAATTCCGCCAACTTTGCTGGAAAGTATAGAGGGAGTACATACTTTTACACAATATTTTACCAAATTTCTAAAAGTTAGAGTCGTTAGACGATTTTTTGAAAAACTCAAATTTTCGTAAAATTCGAAAAATCATAAAATTAAAACCGTTTAACCAATGTTTTTCAAATTTCATACCAACCTTCCTATTATGATACTCTATTTGTAAAAAAAAAAATATATATATTAATAAATATTGAAATTTGCAGAAGTTAGCCCGTCGACACCCTTTTTTGAATATTTTAAAACGTCGTAGGCTTCGTATTATTCTTGCGATTCCGACAAAATTCTCAGAGATTCAAGAGTTTGTATGGATTAACATCTGTGCAAAACAAGAGCCCTGTGTCTCAAATCGTTTTCGAATTATAAACGTTTGAGTTTTGCAATGCCAGAACAACCACATACACACACACATCCGGACAATTTTTCTAGATATGATTTTTCGATGTTCCGGGACATATTAAGCATATTGACATTGCAAACTGGAAAAAAAAATTTCACCATCACACAGCTTCCTCTATGAGGAAGCATAACAATAAACGAAAAGCTGTTACTTCACGGTGTTCAGAAATCCCGTACTAAAAAAAAATACTAAAATTTGTTTTTTTGTATGCACAATTTGGGAAGGAAAAATTGAAAAAACATCGAGTGTCGTTCCTTGAGAAATTTTTTTTTTCCTATATTTTTCCCTAAAACAGATGTTTAACTTGTTCGATGAAATCCGAAATAATCTTTTTCTCTAAGCCCATAAAAAGAGGCACATTTTCATTTAAACAAAATTCAAACCCGTCAAATCCTGCCAAAGTTATAGCCACTTGAATGGAAAAATGTTAAAAAATGATAATCAACGAGAAGATACGTCAGGAATTTTTTAAAAATTTCGACACTCAGTGAATATTTTTCAATAAAGTGACTCAATTTTTTAAAATCATTTGTGGATTTTTTTTTTTTTGACTGGCTAAAGTGACGTGGAATGCCTCATACATAAAACAAAGTCGTGTTAGTTACACCATTCATAACTTAAGAACGGCTGGACTAATTTTAAGGATACTTGATTTTTTAGATTTCTCTTAGTCCGGAATAGGATAATAAGTATTAAAATATAATATTTATAAATAATAATAAAAAAAATCACAACAATAATCTAGCCGTTCATTAATAACAAGACTCAAATGACAGCGCACGTCATGTTGTCTATGGTTTGTTTTGGTTGAAAATAATGCAAAACGTTGAGATTCAAGTTGACCCGTTGGTATGTTCATCTACGGGTGCTGTTATATTGAATCTAATTGTGTCGATATTATTTTTAACAACTAGCTGACTCGGCGAACTTAGTTACGCCAAACAGTCAGTGATAGAGCAGATTTATGATTTGAAAAATTTATACAAAATGATCAAGTTAAATTTTTCATTGTAACGTAAAGTAGATGTAAAGAAAATATAAATTTGAAAAACAAATGAAGTACTTTAACGACATGCCAGCAAGACGTTTACTTTATTGTCCATGTATTTTAATGCATGATTTGTACTGCACTCTTCAGTATAAGTTAATAATTATTAAGTATTACTATTAATTGTATTAATTTTTTAAATCATAAATCTGCTCTATTAGTGACTATTTGGTGTAACGAAGTTCGCCGGGTCGACTAGTTAGTCAAATTGCCACAGTCATTTTAAACAATTGGAGAATCGAGAATATTTTTCCGCTCATTCAGTCATTTATCAATGTTCAGAGAAAACAAGAGTAAAAGAAAAAAAAGTTCTCCAAAATTAAAAACATTTATTGATTATGGGAATAAATTATCAACAAAAGTCATAGACCCCTAATTATTGAACAATTAAGCTCATTTTTTTCAACAGTGTCTCAAGAACATCCATTTCCCGAGTATGTTTTTGGCATCAAACTAGTACGGGTATCAACATGTGAAGATGCAGAACTAATCGTGCCAAGCTGAAATAAAACGAAATAAAAGTCGCGAAATGATATTCTACCAGAATGGGATAATTTGACAGTTTTATCCTCCCGTCTTCTGCCTGCTGAGATTTCTAATGATTGCAATATTAAAACATGTGACTGCTAATTTCTAAGATGGAAAGGGCTATCAAGTGGAGACTTTCATTAACGGTATATAACAAGATAGAGGAATCATAGAGTGCAGGAGTCATTGCCCCGTCGTATTAAACGAAACGAGTTCCAATGCACATGAGTCTCCCATTCAGAGCCTTTAAAAGACGTGGGGATATGTCGTACGAGGACAGTTGTGCCGGTAATGCAGCCTAGTGAGTGTGCTACTTAGTTTGAAATTGTAAACGCGGCAAGATGAGGATCATATATCTAATAACAGTGAGTGAAAACCAAAGACTGTACATGGTGATTCAGGAAGCTTAATTCACAATAGTTTTCAAATAGTTAACAATATAATTTGCGTTTTTTGAGCCGACAGAAAAAACAAAAAAACTTTCCGCTATGACGCACGATGCTTCATGTTCAGATTATTTAGGTTTGATGCTCACATTAGGAGCCAAGTCTTTCGTTTTGGTGAAAAACAAGAATTTCACGAAACAGATAGGGGATTATAGAATCGGTGGATCAATTTTCAAGAAGTATGAGGCTTGATGTGTGATGAACAGCCAGTTGTGAGGATTGAATTTTCGATACTGAAGAATTTTTTTTTTAAACAAATAGAACGTTCAAATTTGTTATTTCAGCAATTATTCGGAAGAAGGGCTCCATCTGCAATCAGGCTGAAAATTCTTTTTGTTCACGCCCGTCATCAAAAAACATTATTGTTGATATTATTATGAAAGCCCTTTACCAAAAAAAGAATATCAAAAATTTTCAGAATTTTTGGCCAAAATGGACAGCTGTGTAGCAACCCGGCGATGGATGGTAACCACACACACACACTCACACACACCTCCGAGGTGCTCTAAACCCACCAAACTGTTCGCACCATTACGCATTTACGCGCGTGTGTGGCACACACACATACCCATTTAAAACTCGTCAACATTTTTAAAACTACAATTTGTAATGCCGTCAATCAAAGTTATTATTAATGTTTCTTTGGTTAAAAAAATTATGCCACATCATAATATGACCTCCTATTGCATATTTTATTCATGAAGAAAGTAAAAAAATATCCTGAATTCTGGTGGATCCCAACTTCCGAATATTTACCACTAGCAGTGTTATTTGTTCATTGCAAAAAATAAACCTGAATACGTTGATCGACTTTTTGCCCAAAATGTTGTGGTACGTTGTTGAATAGACTCCAATAACATGCCCAAATAAAAAAATATTGGCTGTGCCATACTTGAAATAACTACGAATATCCAATAATCAGCCAACCAGAAACTTAACACAATTATACACTAACATTAAGTTACTTCTTCAATAATATGTACCGTTAGGAATGTTTCGACTTCTAATTGAGTTTAAATCCAGATGTTAAATCATGATTTGAACGATGTTTTTTTGCACTTATAATGTTGAAGATGAAATTTGAATTCATTTCCATTCTTGGTACCATAGGCCATTCCTTGAGACTGGGATATTGTTTAACTAGTAATTATTTGAATAACGTCCACCACCATCAATTAATCAATAGTTTTAAACAACTCCGGAGATCTGAACGCAGTGCGTGATCGCAATATTTTCGAGTGCATGATGTGAGTACTGCATCATTTAGAGAACACCCGAGTTTTTTCGAAATTTTTTAGATTTCCGAAAAATCTGAAAAAATTCTGCGTTACTTATCAACGTGTCTACTACATCTAGCTAACAGTTGCTGAAGACGAAAATGAAAAACCATTCTTAATAAAAATTTAACAATGGTCTAAAGAGCCGAAAAAACGGAAAGTTGTTGAAACATTCGCAACTCTACAATAAACAAATTTGAAAAAAAAAAAAATGGTTCTAGGCTCTTATATAGCTTAGACTACTAGCCAAAAATCCCCTCTTCGGGGAAAAAAAACTTGGACAAGCACATTTGTTGATCCCCGTTACCATATGTTTTGACAGAAAAAAACTACCGAAAAAATTACAAAAATCTCATAAAATTGGCAACATCGAGAATGATTTACATTAAGCACTAAAATTTCTAATAAATATCAATAATAGAACAAGTATTTCATTGACGTTTGAAAATTGAGTATTTAAAAAAAAAAAACAAAAATTAGTTGGGCATTGAAAAAAGTAACAAAAATAAAAATCGATCAGAAAAACAGAGTCCAGAAAAAAATCGGAATAGGAAAAATCTTGAGAAAAAAAAGTTTCAAACGAAGTTTTTTCTGAACTTTCCAATTTCATCAATATATTTTTGTATTAATGGTACGCCATGTTGGATCCGCGATTTTGGAATCCGAAATTCCGGGTGCAGATTTGTAATCGGCGACCCCGAATCCCTCAAGTACCAACTTTTACTTCCATATCACACGATTTTCGCAGTTATCGCCATCCATATAGTATGCGCCATCTTAAATGTGAAAAATTTCATAGTAGATTTGTGATCAGCGACCCCAAAAGCCCCCGAGAACCATCTTTCACTTCCGTTAAAAAACTTTTGAATTTATGGTCCACCCTGTTGGATCCGCCATTTTGAATTTCGAAATTTCGGATGCAGATTTTTAATCGTTGAACCCGAAAACTCCCGCATGCGAACTTTCGCTTTTCTTAAACGATGTTATTTCCACCATATTGTATCGGTCATCTTGAATTTCTAAATTTCGAGTGCATATTTGTAATCAGCGACCCCGGAAACCCCCCTATTCAAAGTTTTGAGCTCATTGCACGTAAGGAAAAATGTGTGCTTAAAAGGGTCAATACGATATTTTTTTTTACGTGAATTATTCCGGCTTTACCGTCAGTCAACAGTCTAATACAAATTTGTGACTTTGACGTACAAATTAGTTTAAATTTTGCCCACGACGGATCCACGAGAAGTCCGCAAAAAACATGCTGTTTACATGTCTGACGTCTCGCACTTTAAACTGTCAAAACTACCGTCAAATACAACAGCTGACACATAAGCGATATAGATAGGAATATGTCGTCAGTCGCGACTAATCAGAAACTCGATAGCATCAAAAGGCCTTTCGTTGTGTCGTATACGGACCCGTCAATCTTCCGATGTGTTTGAATTTTTTGCATAATCTTGAGCCTGTGCAAAGTTTTTTTTCAGCAAATACGGCATCAATCGTGCTGATTCAAAGCTCAGTCGAAAGATTTTTTCATAATTAATCTGCAGTTCAATTTTCAAGTCATCATCTGCCTCCTGAGCTTCGTAATTCGAGAAAATGACTTTCAGTTTTTACCCCCACTACCGTGAATCGTTTCATTCAGGGATAGTATACTCGGCCGAGCCTCCCGAGACTCTACCGAGTCTCTTGATAAGCTTTTAAAAGAATATAGTGTCTTTAGCATGGGCTCTACGAAGCTGAATTATTTCAACATCTGAAAAAGGGTAATATTTTATGGATTGAGGCATGTAATAATTAACTAAACAGTAATTATTCGGGAAAAATTGAATTCTTTATTGGTTAATAATATATTCTATTATATTAATATATTATATTATACATAAATATTAATAATAATTAGGTGTAAAAAAAAAATATATTTATGATGTCCAGTTTTGGTAAAAATGCTTTCGATCGTCTTTGCAAATAGGCGAAACTACTGACGCGGCGTGTATTCTGACCATTTTTAGAACGGGCCTGATTTGCACTCACTGGCGTCGGCAGGTTAACTGCCTGTCCTTCGGCCTTGAGTCCTCATTACTATCTAGATTTTTGAGGGAGGTAACCGGAGTCCGCCTTCTATTCCCAAGAGATAAATTTTTAAGTCAAATTTCACCTGTTCCTTTGAAGACCCAATATACACATGCCGGTTTAATATCATGAATGAAAATTTTGACCCTAAATTTTAATTTCAGGGTGAAAACGCAATTTTTATTCGCAAATATAGTTAATCTAAACGAAAAAAAACTGTACGTGAAAATTAGAGACATTGTCGCAAATGAAGTCTGAGCCTCCACGTGGCTCACCTTGGAAATGCCCATTGGTACATAAGACTATTGGAACAACTAATGCAGACCTCTCGTCTCTTGGTCGCTTGCGGCCACTTGATTGTAGTAGGCGCTTCACAAAACGAAGACGGGGATCGCCCTTGAGTGCGGGTGCTATTTAGGCTGGCTCTTGAGGTGGGTTAAATCCCTATACTTGTGTGTGGGGAGGGGGGGGCGGACCATGAGTGAACGTGCGTCGTTTGCGCCCTCTCATAAGCCAAAGCGCCCAGTGGATATGGAAGACCGTCCCCGGGCGGTTTGAACGCGCTTTCCTGCCTGCGGTAGTGCCCGAGATTTTGAGAAATTGTACGCCGCCTCCTTGAACGCACTACTCCTCTCTCCCAGGTTCAGGTACGTCCACCCACGTCTCTGGAAACGCACCCTAGGAACGACGGATTTGGAGCCACCGTTCCCAGTCTGTTCCGCGGCGGCTGAACCACGATAAACACTTGCCAAAAGCTTGTGACACCACTTTCGGCAGTGGAATCAACGGGGAGTAGGTAGAAGAACGTTGCGTATGCCTTGTAGGCGAGGTAGTATATGTTGTCGTGTCTTCGGGCAGGCGGCATCTACACTAAATGTCACGTTCTGGCATTATGCGAGCCTAGAAAGGTGACCGTAGTGCAGTAGTTCGCGCGCTGAACTCGGATTCCGAGGATCCCTGGATCGAGTCAGACCGAATGAATGGAATGACTTACATTCCATTGTGCGAGACAGTGGTGAAGCTTTTTCGTTGATCGGTCTAAAGAAAGTTATGGATTCTCCTGTTTTTTTATGTTTAATGTTTTTTGCTTAAAAACAAATTATTTTTCCAATTGTCATTATAACTCTGAGCTGTGTTCAATCAATTGTAAGAGTGAGTCAAGTCTGTTTTTTTTTTTTTTTTTTTTTTTTTTTTGGAAAAGTAAAAAATATATTGTCCAAAGAATACATCCTTCAATCAAAATATTTCATGGCAAGGTAATTTAATTTTCAAAGGCTCCATCAACCATTATATTGTGAAACTTGCATAAAGTATCCACTCTTACTTGCAAACAATGAAAATTTGTCGAAATGATTTAAGGTAGTTCTGTAGTTTTGTTCAAATCTTAGGAATTCCCTGAAATTTCAGTATGATGTAAAAACAGCCTCCATGAACCGACTCACAAAATTTTAAACCGATTCACCGTCCCGTTTAGGAGATATTTGATATTAAAAATCGATCTTTTTGTACGCGCGGCCTATACCTAACACGCAAATCGACGGACTTTGTTTACATTTTTTATGATAGCTGCCGAACTGATCTTACGGATTCATTTAAAAATCACTCACGTATTAAGCAGTATTGTAGGATTAATTAAAAAAAATATATATATATTTCACCGTTTGGTTTCGGAGATATCGATTAATGAAAATAAATAATCTCACTCGACGGGGAACGGACATACGATCAGCTGTGACGAAACGGCAACAGTGTACGACGGCAGGGTACAGATGAGCGCGTAGTAACGGTCGCGACAGCGAAATTTTTTCGCAGGTTTTAATAATTATGGCAAGGATGGAAAATAAATTAATGTTTTTAATAAATTAGATTTCTTCTAGAGGTTATGTCCACTGTCGTCTCGTTTAGTGACATTCGCTCGACACATGGCCGAAACAGCTTTTAGTTTTTTATCGAGCGCTTTTTTTTTCGCAAACCGACCCTTAAATCGCAATTCAGTTGACATTATCAATAATTTTTTCAACAAAACAAATATAATTTGGAAAAACTTTGACACATTGGCACTTTGACGTTGGACGCTACTATACTGGAAAATTGCGATGTTGCCACATTTACAGAGCCGCTCTCTATACGTGTAGGGGACCTATCCATGCATAGAGTGTGATTGTGTAGGATATTAACAGTGTACAGCATCGCCAAAAGTTTGAGACTGGCAGCGCCACATACGTATGCCATCTTACTGTACGCTGCGGTCAAAACTTTTGGCTGAGACGTGTACATACAGAACTACCTTAAGGAAAATAATTTTGACGTTTTCATAAGGAATAGTGAATGAACCATTTCGTCAACTTCAACAGTTTCATTTAAACCTAATTATATTCAATACTTACATACTTTTCTCATAATTGAATTTAGAGCCAAGTTTAGTGTAAGCCTTAGCGAGTCATACCACCACTTTATTGCTGACATTTTGATGTATTAACTTGACAGCGAAAATGATCCTTGGATATAACGTTTACATAGACAGCGAAACCTCAGTTGCATGATGGGAAGAGCTGCAGTAGAAGCTTCTTTTTTGTTTATTTGTAGACCGCTACTGAAAAGGTTTGTAAATCATGATTCCACGTTCTATAAGGAAAGTCATGTGTATATTTTTTATAATAAACATGTCATCAACATTTCTTGTTTTTACAAGTTTTTATTCATGCACGAGTGAAATTTTTGTCACAAATATTATCATAAAAAGTTTTGCAAAAAAAAGGTCTCTTGACTTGCGAGACGAATTTAAGTAACATGATTGAAAAGAAAAAAATCATTGCTTACTGCGATGAAAACGTCAACACTATTATTTGCAAGTCCATACATCTTTAGTACATCTGCCACAGATTTTTTGAGGGCATTTTCTTTTAGCAATCATTGCAGCTACATGAATTTGCGGTTTTATTCGAATTATTTTACATATCCACGAAGAAATTCCATGAAATCCTTTTTCATCACACACTCAATTTTGGAATAACTTTTTTTATACGTTTTCGAATTTTTCGATTGCCGAAAATGAGCAAAATTGCTAGCACTTTATTGCACTACAAAAATTCACGATTGAATACGAACAAAGTCATTTCTGAAGCTTTTCATGCTTTCACTGAATAGAAATAACTTTTTTCATGTACGTGCTTCTGTACTTTTCGTTCATCGACACGCGAATATACATTTGCAGCATGGACAACTGACGCATTATAGCGATATAGGTATCGCTCGGAGAGACTAATTACAAGGTCAGAAGGCGTCAAGAGACCTTTTACCTAATCAAATGGTCAATCAAAAGATTTTTGTTTCATTAGTCTCCAGTTCAATTTTCAGCTAATGATCCTGAGCGTCGTACTGCAAGAAACTGACCTTCAAGTTTTGCCTACACCACCGCACATCGTTTTATTCAAAGATAATATACTCGGGCAAGCATCGGGCCAGCAAACAAAAAAAATATTTGTCAAATGTACATGTCTCGAGACTCTACCGAGTCTCCTGATATTTTACATTTACGTGGATTGGAAGGATAACGTAAGGGTTAAAGAGGGATTCCTACCCGAAAAATTCGATTAACATCTTAAGAAAAACTTCTTCATTGCACTTTCATTTTCACACAAATACACGGTAATACGTGTTTTGACCCGAAGACAAGATATCCTCAAGACAAAATATCTGTCGACATTATTTTCGCTGTCGGTAATTAAATGTTGAGGCGTACTCTTGATCCATTGATCTCTGATTCATATCGTTACTCTTAAACTAGAACAGCTTGCTTCATGAGATAGTCAATGCTATTTTCTAAGTTGTGTTATACTTGTGTTGTGGCAGGGAGCTTCGTGGAAGACCCACGTTTCCAATTTCTCAATAGAATTTCTAGAACTATGATTTATTATTCTGCACGGTGAGAGTAGTAAACGGAAATCCGGTTTAATTAGTGGCGGTCCGATTGCTAATGACATCAGTAGAGGGTATCACGGTTGTGATGGCCAGAGTAAGATGGTCACTATTGTACCTTGTGCTTTATCCAGAATGATGTTTTTAGTCGTAAGAGCTATTTGAGCAAATGGAAGGAAAGAGTTTAAATATTCGCTTCTCCGGTTGATTGTGAGGCATCTATGAATGTAGCTTCACATTTCAAATTTTGTCCGTGAAGCAAATAATTCTATAGAGAATGGACACAATTTTTTCTTAAGGTAGATTGGAAGACAAAATTAAAAAATTGACTGACGTCCAACCCCCATTTTTTAGTGAGCAAGAGATTGTGTGCTATTCACTACGTTGAAATAAAAAAATCGTGAGCTACTCCACCGGACCGTTTCCGGGATATGGACTTTGAAAATTGTCCTAAACTACACGCACTTACACGTAACCTCTCAAAAATTGACCGGAAATAAAAACTTTACGTATAATTGAGACGGCTGACCCGACAAATTTTCTTTAAAATTCAAATCATTGATTTACATGGAATTCACTTGCAAGAACTTAAAGTGATTCACCGTACAATTTTTCCATAATAATTTATTAAATTTTGCTACGAGGAATCTGTCTCTCTAAACGGTGTAAGATTGTTATTTATTTGAAGAGAAAAGACAGTATTGATTATTTAAAAAAAAAAGATTTATAAATCCATGAAAGACATGGGCAATTATTCTCCAAGAAAATCATTGAATTCCACTCGCGCACATCACACATACGTTCGCATACTATTCCGAGTTCGCTTTTCAAATTAAAAACATTATTTTTTCGGTAACAAAGAAATATCGTTTATCTGCTTTTTATCTTGTTGTCCCTCGTTGGCTCTTTCATATGTTCCGGGACATCTATGGTAGTGCTCCAAATGACGTGGATCGGGTGGCCAGTCCGATACGTTTTTCGAAATTCCGACGTCCTTTACAGTCATGACGATACAAATATCGAGGTGGAGAGCGTGATTTCGATGGTGTTGAGTTGACGATGGTCCCGGAACGAATGAGGACGAGTAGTCATCGATCAGAGTGATTTCGGGCAAAAGGGAGGGCGCCGGCTTCTACCCACTCTCAATCCTTGATCGACGGATCGATGACTAGTATCGACGTTTAATATCGCTCTCGCGATATCAAACCGCGTATATTTCAACTTTCAACTTGCAACGGTGAATGGAGCGCAGGGTAGCCATTTCGCTTTCGTTTCACTTGGTAATCATTTTGTTTCGAAGCATTTTCACTTTTAATTATTTACCATTTACACGCAACTGGTGCATGTTTTGACATTTGTCGAGTCGTTCACAGACGATATTTGAATGCGTCTAGAATGAGGTTATATACCGTTACGCTTGACACATAAACTCACTATTGAAGTCGATCATGATCAACTGAGCTCAATAAGACATGTCGACTGTAATTATTTATAAAAGTTATCATCATTTTTCCTTCTAATGGTAACCAAAATTAAAAAACTTTTCCATGCGATTAGACTCAATGTTTTTTCAACATTGGAATGATACAGAAAGAATCTTGTTGAGAAAGTCATCTTGACTTACGGTATTTCTTCCGATCTACCTCGATGCTTTTAAAAAATTTTGGTGAAAGTTCCCACTCTGTGTCGGTGTTTGTTCTTCGAGACGGTGAGTCTGCTTCAATGTTTTCTGCAGAAATGATGCATCCTCAGAAGGATTTCATACTTTGTTGCATTTTTCATGAACGATTTAATTGCTAGGAAACATGCTAACAATTCAAGGAAGTTAATTTGATTTTTGCGTCCATGTAGTGACCAAAAACCACCAATTTTAAGTCCTTCTGGGGATGCTTCCCAACCTGTAGTAGAAGCATCCGTGAATATTGTTGTATACAAATACATCGTTTTGATGGGATTTACACTTGGTCTGCTATTTTTTGTCTACCAGTCTAAATGTTGTTTAGATGAATTATTGGCGGCCGTTTTGGCGTCAAAGTCGTTGTCTTTGAGTAACAACTCCATAAATCTTAGCCGTTCTAATTTTTTATAGTGTGACACCCCGAGTGCTACTGTTAGAAAACATGCATTTATGGTTCCCAATAGTTGCGCGAATTCTCGAATTGTTATTATTTTCCCCACATAATATGAATTCAACAATTCTCAAGCTTTGTTACGTTTCTTATTTGTTAACTCCACTGCATAATTACATGAGTTTTTGATAAATCTCAAATAT
The DNA here is from genome assembly GCA_013761285.1 of Campoletis sonorensis. NCBI lineage: Eukaryota > Metazoa > Arthropoda > Insecta > Hymenoptera > Ichneumonidae > Campoletis > Campoletis sonorensis. Next base: position 29,783 of record JACEOJ010005792.1, on the reverse strand, counting down.
TTACAGCGTTGGCTTCGCTCAAGTGAACTTTTTTGATCATTAATAACAAAACCTAGATTTTCGATTTTTCTTACTGTTTGATGAATATTTCTCTAGCATAATTGACGATTCTTACCGATCAACAAAAGATGATCGAAATATGAGGCATTCCACACCATTTCCTGCGGTTGTGGACCGAACTATTTTTAATTTTCGATTTTTTTTAATTTTTAGATAGTATCCCATGCAATTCGCATCAATTTTTTGATTTGTATCGCACGTACTTTAGGAGTTGCAACTTTTCGAAAATTCCAGATTTCAGGAAGTTCGAAAATGTTTTGACGCCAATATCTATTAAACTAATAGACATATAGACAAATGTCTGTACATCAGTTTTTTTCCTTTTGGTTCACACTTTCATAAAAGAAAATAGAAAAAAATTGTTAATCACCTCTGTCAACGTTTTTTCTGCATGTGAAGGGGAACTTTTTTTTTTTAAAGATCATGGCACCTTTTTTTTAATTCTCTAAAATAGTGTGATAATTTATACGAACGAAGAAGTAATGAAAATGATGCATTATGTATTGTAAAAGATTTCCAAAATGTAGTTAATTTCGAACATGTAAACGGTTTAAACGAGTAAGAAAGTAAACATCAGATTCTCTCAAGACCACAAATACGTTTAGTCTTTTATTCATAAACTTTCACCTAATGCATCATTTTCATTACTTCTCCTGGGAAAGTAATGGAAAGATCATTTTGTCACATATTGGATCTTGCTGCGAATCAAAAAATCATAACTATAATTATTAATTGTAAATGAGTACACTAATTATCACTCTCAAGTATTTTTAGTAATAAAAAAAGGATCGTAATTTCGACTGAAAGTCAAAAAATATTTCGATTTTAATTGATCTAGGCTTGAATCCATGCAATTGATTATATCTTCAATCCATAAATGGTCGATGCGACAAATTTCAAATTTTCACAGAAAAAAAATTGATTTTCCTAACGAAAAATACAATGAAAAGTGGGCCCACGATGGGACCGGAGTTAAAGCTCATATAAATTATCGTAATCTTTTAGAGAATTTGTTGAAATAATGACAAGAATTTTCATTTCATTTCATTCTGGGGAGTCAATTTATTTTTTTCCTTAAAAGTTGTCCGCTGTTCGTGTATTTGCGTGGATTAAACATCTGAGTTGTACAAAAAAATTCACAGATCAAACATTCAATTTATGGGGAAAATAATTCGATAAGTGAGGTTGTCTCCAAGGTGTTAAGATATATTCATTAATTTTGGTTATTTTTGTGTTTATTACTAATCAAAATGCAAAGATTCATTAAATTAACAATTAAAAATTTACAGATCAACCATTCAATTTATGGGGAAAAAAATTCGATGGGTAAGGTTGTCTTCAAGTGTGTTAAGATATATTCATTAATTTTGGTTATTTTTGTGTTTATTACTAATCAAAATGCAAAGATTCATTAAAATAACATAATTTTGTTAATATTGAACACGAGATTTTATTTTATTTTTATCAAAATAGTTATTTTGCTCAAATATCATCAACAATAATCACCGGTTGTCATCCGTTTTCATTTTTACACCATAATTTTTCAGATTTATTTTCCTGTCCATAAATTGTAATATTTTCCCACATGTTTGGGAACATGGAAACTGGACCTCATCTTCAGACACTTCATCAAATCCTTAGTTAAAGGTCTCATTTGCCCTGATTTTCGTTCGAGACTCGATATTCCAAATCTGCGTAGAAATTTACGATGGTCAATCGAAGAACTTTTGGACATTAATCTCGCTCAAACACCGAATCTGGAGGCATTAAAGGGGACAAGGTGCATACTTTACCCTAGAGTGTACGATCGAAAAACGCGCATAGTGTGCGAAATTTGGGCAAAACCTGTCTGCGATTATCACCGTGTAACAATTTGCGAATCATGCAACACCCGAGCCTAATTTTTGTTCTTTATTCCATGGCTTCAAAAATTAACAAGTTTTGTTATATTTATATTTTATGTAAGTACGCATAGGAACGTATGGAATTGTTATTTCAAAGTGTTCAACAATTTAAAAAATTGATAAAAAGATAGCTTATGTTGATTTTTCGTTGATTCTATGCCGCTCGCATCATGTGGCAAATGTGAACTTTTATGTTGCAAAATAATTATATTTTTTTTTAGAGAATATCAAGCTGCATTTTTTTCCTTATAGTCCCGGATGTCCCCTTTACGATGCCGTTTGATATTTTGAAATCGGTTCATAAGAAAAAAAAAACATCTTTTTGGTAAATATTTGAACGTGCGGTTTTTCCGAAAAATAATGGGAACTTTTTTTTTCTTCGAAAACTTGTTGCTCTCATTGCAAGAAGTGATATACCATAGGGATATTTATGGTGGCGTTCCCGAAAAATTCCCATAAATTATGGTGTTTTCGGAAATACACTTGCCATCGGGAAAGGGGGGGGGGGGGTTATTTCCCCCGGATCCCGCGAACGGAAACACAACCCACATGCAAATCATCATCCGGACAGAGAAAAAATGTTAACAAGTCGGAGGAATGTTAGCAAACCCAAAAAACGTTAGCAGATATTCTGCGTTTTTGTACAGTAGGCACGGTAAATACCTACTATGGTAAGGCAATGTGTGTTTACATTTATTTCTGTATGTTCTGTATGTTCATCGCAAATCATTTGGAATACTGCGAAATTTAGTACATTCGAAAATCACTACTAAACACAGAATAAGCACTAAAAACGCAGAATATTTGTTAACGTTTGTTTGAGTTTATTAACATTTGTTCGACTTACCATTTGTTTTCGGCGTGGATGATGGATGATGGTTTGCATGGGGTTGTGTTCCCGTTTTGGGGGGGGCTACCGCTCCCCTCTTTTCTGGAGGCAAATATAGAATTATTCGAGATTCTTTCGAGTACTTTCGAAAACACCATAATTTATGGGAATTAATAATGTAACACTATACCTAGTTTCATTTCAAGTTTGTGCGTTGAATAAGCGAAAATGCCTAATTTCATCGTGCACTTCTAAATATTTACCAAAATAACTTTACAATAGACCCCTCTCTTTGTTATTGAAAAACGAAGAAAATAGTCTAATCAAAACTCTATTATCGTGTTCAACAAACAGTTAATGCTGAAACAAAGATTTGGGTAGTAACTTACCCCACTGTGGGGTTCACGTCAGAAAAAAAGTATTGCGGGAGTCTAGGGTAAAAAAAATAGTTATCTCTTCACATGCAGAAAAAACGTTGACGAAGATGATCAATATTTTTTTCTATTTTTTTAAATGAAAGTGTGAACCAAAATGAAAAAAATCGATTTATGGACATTTGTTGATATCATACCGGCGAAAAGTTTCCGGACAAAAATTCAAAAGAGATCTGGCACGTTTTTTCGTGCCATTTCGCCATTAGTTGGCTTAGGCCAATTCTACTGACGCCATTTTTAAGGGCAGGGTTCCACCTTCAATTTGGGTTTTTCGAAATAATTTCTACGTTTTTTTTTTTTTCACAGTCAGCACCTTGTGTTAACAACGACCATTTTTGTCGTTTTTTTCAAGTGTTTCGAGTGGATCCTGTTTCAAGTAAAAATGTCTTTTAGTCATTTCTTCGAATGAAATCATAAAGGGGGAAGCAAGCTCAAGCTTCAATTTCATTTTAGAGAAATCTTTCTACGACTTTTTTTTCAAAGATATTTCGTTTTTTCAGAAAATACTAATTTTATGAAAAATGCTCCGGAGTACGAAAACGATGGAGCTTACACAAAAACGTCAAGACGGTAAAGAGTGTATTAGGTTTTATTGAATTGACGAGTATTCCTTCAGATTTGTTTTCCGAAATTTTTTTGTCCATCAATTTCCGGTCACAGCTCATTTAGTTTGAACACCAGAAAAATAATGTAATTGATTATTTTACTTACATATCAAATTCTATTTTCGTCGATGAAACCTCCTCTCGCCGACAACACACTTTGTATTACACGTGGCATCCTCTCCACCAGTTTTTCTAATTTCTCCCGGGGAGTTTCCTCCCAACATTTTTGTAGAGAATCCCATGATTTCTCGACGGATGAATATGTGACCTCGCGTACTTACCGATCCATTTCATTCCACATAAATTCTATGCGATTGAGATTAGGAGATTGAGCAGGCCATTGCATAGTTTGAAGCTAGCCACTTTTTTCCTTCGTTACAAGATATATCGAGCAGAGTTTCGAAGTATTCACTTGAGTTGATAGAGTTAATTTCCAAATTCGAATCGTAGTAATGTTTAACATTTTCATCTACAAGAATCAAGGAATGTGCCTCTTTAAGATCGAGTAACCACATGAATAAACATTAAGTATTCACCGATCGCAGATCTTTCATTTTTTAATATTTGGTTCGATAAATTTATTAAATTTCTTGAGGTTAATAATGAGTCCAAATGACCCGTCTGGTTGGTTGACTAGAAAATAGAGAGATACGGACTGTCTCTCACTCTAATCGCATTCCTCTAAAGCTCCTTTTATTAATAATTGAGGAATTTCATTTCTTATATTTTGTTTATCTTCCAAGTTCCAATGTGGTTCGCTCCGACTTATATTCTGAATCGGAAGAGATTAAAATAGAATTGTATTGTAACGTGTCGTGACAGCAGCAGCGTTATCTCTGGAGAAACCTGCGAACAAAGAAAAAATTATAATAACACGTAACAATTAGAATAAGAACAAATAACAATAATATCAAATAAATAACAATAACAATTAAACAATTGGTTTACAAAGAGGCCAATAGATGGAAAATGTTCGCGTGAATAACTAGTAGTCAACGAGAACATAAAGGGACGATGGAGGAAAAGGAGAATGGTCTAATTTATCAGAGCTTCTGGTATCAGGGAAGACGCCAGAGTAAAGTCAAATCTTGACTAAACACAGGTAACGACCCAGATACAGGAGGCTAGGAAAGATCAGATTAGGTAACAGGAAAATTCGTGATGGTAATATCAAAAATATCAAAACTTACCTGAAATCTTCTTGCATAGCACCGTGTTGTCACATTTAGTCGTTTAGATACCTCGTGGTGGACCACCAACTCCATCAGGACACCCGCTAGGAGATTTCAATGAAGTATTGGTCTCGTTTTTTCGGTATCTCCTTAATTGCTGGCTGCATTTCCAAATTAGCTTGTGGTGTTTCTGCACGGACTTCTTTTATTATTTTTTATTTTTTATCATTGCAGTTTTGTTTTTCTCGGACAGACCTTCTGACATAGATTTTCGTCAGAAAAATTTCACTTCCTCGTTTGAGTTAAGATTTGACAAAGATTCGGTAACATCGACCATCTCTTCGTCGGTATTCTCGTCGTCAACCGTATTTTCACATGTCTAATCGTTTTCAATATTAATTTTGTTGGTTATATTTAAATCACTCTCTCTGTTTTTAGAGCTTGAAACAAAATAACAGGTCAATCAGACCTGTCACTTCCGTGGTTGTCGTATGGACTGAAGAAGCTCGATTTTTTTTCGTATGGGAAATTCAAGAGGCTCGAGGCGATGAAGGCTTGTTAGCGCAGAAATTCGTATGAAAAATTCTGAGCGTCCACTTATATAAGGGAAAGAAACTGTTTCGTGTGGAAACTAATTTCTGCATTAAACTTCCCTGTGTGCTTTCCATTTTTGACGGAATTTTGGGATTGAGATTGATTTTTAATGAAATTGGTAACACGGCTCGTAAGGTTAGAAATTTTAATTCCATATTTTTCAACCTTAGTTCGTGTTTTTAATTCCATCTCTTCTTACTGCTGGATCTGGAACTACATGTAGTTCTTTTCTTTTTCCTCTCATGGCCCATGATGACTCAAAATCTAACAAATTATGGAAAACAACGCTTGTTGTTGAATACATTTTGTGTATTCTATATAGGTAGAGAGGAGTGGGCCGCGCTTCTGTGTGTGCATGCACACACGCGCATGCATGTGTGTGTGTCGGTATCGTTTCCCTACAGTACGTAATCGTAATAGGTAAATATAGTGGGTAATTATAATCCACTATCCATTTATATATATTCACGTCGACGTTACAATAATAATGTGATTACTTGGCGTTGTACAATATATGGAAACAATAATTGTAGTTCGTATATTCCAAGTACCTCGACCAACGGACAGGAAGATACGCCTTCGCGCAAGGAACTAATTATTCAGGAGCCATTCACTTTTACGTTCAATGGGGAAGTTTTTTCGATTTACGGTAATGAAGGCGTCCCAATCGCTTTTTAGTTTTCTCAACCCACCAAAATTTAGAGTGCTTAGCTGAGTGTGATGTATGGCTGCGAGACGGTACTTTTTCATTTGTCTCGTCAAATTTTTGCAATCGTAAAAAATTCATGGCTGCCATAAGAATGAGGCAGTGCCACTTGTATATTTTTTCCCTCCTAACAAGACTGAACGTCTGTATACGAAGTTTTAACAATGGCTTTTGGAGAAAGCCATTAAGGTCAAGCCGAGAATAATACGATTAGATTTTCAAAAGACTTTCATACCGGCATTAGAAGCACCATGGCGGCCGTCATCGTTCAAATTGGGATAGGGCGTGAGTTTGTGCGACTACCAACAAAAGTATCGCCATTATGACGCTAGATTGAAGAGTGTCGTTTCAGAATATGATCGCGAAAATATTGTATGATATTTGGAGCAGGCGCGTGGAATATTACGCTCTAAGAATGAGGAAATGTTAAATATGCTCTAATGTTATGCTGCTGCAATACATATAATAATTATAATAAACATTTCCATAACATTTCAATACAGATCATGCGTGCTGATTTTTAGACTCGTTGTTCGGGTTTATTTTGTTGGTGTTGTTCGCGTATGTTCATTGTTTGTCGTTTGTTTGGGTGTTGCTCGTACGGTTGGTTTGGTTGGCATAGAAGTGGTTCCTGTTACGATTTTTATGTCGTGATTTTTGTCCCTATGATATTTTGTACTGGTGATATTTCGCTGTGTGATTTTTTGGCGGTGCTATATTATATTGGTGTTATATTTCCGTGTGATTTTTAGTCATGGAACGGATAAGTTATTGCACTCGTTTTGATCTTATTTCGTATTATTGAATAATTGGTTGTTTATGACACTTGAGTATCAAGAGACTCGGTAGAGTCTCGGGACAAGTACATTTGACAGCTCTGTCTGTCGTCTGCTGGCCCGAGGCTCGCCAGAGTATATTATCTCTGAATAAAGTAAATTTCGGTGGTGGGGGTAAAAACTGAAAGTCATTTTCTCGAACTACGAAGCTCAGGAGACAGATGATGACTTGAAAATTGGTTTCGAGACTAATTAAGAAAAACTCTTTCGATTGAGCCTTGAATCAGCACGATTGATGCCGTATTTGCTGAGAAAAAACTTTGCACAGGCTCAAGATTATGCAAAAATTCCAACACATCGAAGAATTTGACGTGTCTGTATATGCGCGCAGACGACACAATCAAAGGCGTTTTGATGCCCATCAAGACCCGTTTACACTGAAGCCGGTCTTCGGCGACGAAAGTAACGAGTTCCCATTGGTCCTTTCCTCTGTAGCCATACCACGGAAAGTTTGACGGTAGTTTTTACGACGTAAAGTGCGAGACGCGTAAACAGCGTGTTTTTTGAGGACTTCTCGTAGATCCGTCGTGGGTAAAATTTGAACTAATGTGTACATCACAGTCGCAAATTGTATTCGAGTGTTGACAGATGGTAAGGCCAGAATAATGGACGCAAAAA
>JACEOJ010005792.1:0-10692 GCA_013761285.1 Campoletis sonorensis | reverse complement strand
GTGTGTGTGTGTGTGTGTGTGTGTGTGTGTGTGTGTGTGTGTGTGTGCGTGCGTGTGTGTGTGCGTGCGTGCGTGCGTGCGCGGGCGAGTTGTTTTTGCTTAGTTTGGATCACATTATGTATTTCAATCTAATTTTTTTTTCACATCAAAAAACTTTTGGATTTATGGTCCGCCATTTTGTTGGATCCACCATTTTGAGTTTGGAAGCCGATTCGTTGAACCCGAAAACCCCCGCGTACCAACTTTTCCTTTTCTTGAACAATTTTTGCATTTGTCGTCCACCATATTGGATCCGCCATCTTAACTTTCGAAGTTTTGGATGCAGATTTTTAATTGGTGCACCCGAAACCCCCACCCACCAACTTATGCTTTTCTTAAACGATTTTCGCAGTCATTGTCTGCCATATTGTATCCGCCATTTTGAATTTCGATATTTTGGGTGCAGATTTGTAATCAGCGACCCCGAAAACCCACGAGTACCAAATTTTGCTTTCATCAAACAATTTTCGCAATTGCGCTTCGTCAGACTGAATCCGCCATCTTGAATTTCTAAATTTTGAGTGTAGATTTGTAATCAGCGTAGATTTGTAATTGCACTTGAGGAAAAATGTGTTTCATAGGGTCAAACTGATTTTTTTTTACGTGAATTATTCCGGCTTTACCATCCATCAACACTCGGATACAAATTTGCGACTCTGACGTCGAAATTAGTTCAAATTTTGCCCACGACAAATCTACGAGAAGTCCGTAGAAAACACGCTGTTTACGCGTCTCGCACTTTACACCGTTAAAACTAACGACAAATACAAACTTTCCGTGGTATGGGTACAGAGAAAAGGACCACTTGGAACAATGGGATTTTAGATTTTCAGAACTTATTTCATTATTATTATGATTATTATTATTTACCGTGAAATCGAAGGACACATCAAGACGTATTCGTGTTACTCGCAACCAAAAACTTTTCCTCGACTAGGAACAGCAAGATATGTCGTCAGTTGCGACCAATGAGAAAAACGCCACCGCCACGAAGCCTTTCTCTGTGTCGTATACATACACGCACGCACACTTCGATCGTTGCATGATTTCGCCTGTGCAAAGTTTCTTCTTAGCGATTACGGCATCAATCTGGTTGATTCATGGCTCAATCGACGGGGAATAACTTAATTAGTGTCCGGTTCAAATTTCAGATCATGAAATTACTCTTGGGCTTCGTAATTCAAGAAAATGTCTAGGCCCACAACCGAAATCGCTTTATTACGAGATAATATACTCGAGTGAGTCTCGGGCCAGCAGACGACAGGGCTGTCAAATGTACTTGTCCCGAGACTCTACCGAGTCTCTTGATAAACAAAAAAAAAGATGTGGTCGGAATACGCAATTAATAATCAAATTTCTTTTTCTCTTTCTTCTATTTTGCGGAAACGTTGCAGGATCGTCGCGTGGCCGAAGAAGAGCGGGGAGATAGAGAAACATTATTCTTTCGAGACTCTTCTCTGCTCTTTTCCTCATGGTTGGACGGTGCAAAAAAAACCCATCACAATACACAGAGTCGTCACGTCTTTTTTCGTATTCGTATTCGTAACGACCCGAAACGTTCTGCCCTGTTTTTCTTTTATCAATCTGACGATCACGTGAAACAAATGAATTGCTCATCGATGAGCTGATCGCCAATCGCTGATCGAACCTTTCCCACATTCGGCCTTTCCTGTCAATCTTCGGTCCCCGAAGAAATTTCTTTATAATGCTTCTTGTAATCTGCTGCTATCATAGTCATTTTCGGCCCTTCTTTGTTTCCTATTTTTATCACTTCGTATCTATTATTTCCTTTGATTTGAGATATTTTGTAATTTGAGCTGTTTTGAATTCTGGTTTAATTTTTTAGTCCCGAACCAAACTGTGTTCACTTAATGAAGAATCAATCATTTTTTTTTTGTATGACGTTGCCTTCTTGGACCTGCGATTGTAAGTTTTCCAATTTTCTTCTTGGATCTTAAATGAGTTTTTCTCTGCTGAGAAACGTAATTCGTCTCGCTCGTTGTTGAACGATTCAACGGATTCTAGTTCGATCAAGGACAAAATATTAATGTTCTTATTATGACGCATCTTAACGCCAAAAATTACCTCAAACGGGGTCATTCCAACGCTTCGCTGGAACGAGCTGTTTAAACAACATTGCACTCTATCGACGTGCTGATACCACTCAACAGGATTTTCCGTGGAGAGCTTCGTTCAAATCGGTATATTAGTGCGATTGATTCGTTCCACTTGGCCGTTTACTCGTGGAACTCCGGTCGTTATTGTACTGTGCGCGATGTTTTGAGAGAAACTATATTCTTCAAATTCCGTTGAGGTAAACGCCGGAGAGCGATCACTGATTATCCGTTGAGAATTCTGAAAAACACCTTGTTGGGCTGATAATCTTGCTCATATAAACGTCACCATTCATTATCAGTTCAGTATCGGAAACTCCTCTATCGCTTTACTTCCGAAATTTCCGAACCCTCTGAAAACTCGTTTCATTGGTTGTAGAGTCGGACTTCCTATCTTTAGATGCACATCTTCTCACAGTAGTGTTTTGCAACTTCCTGTATCGAGCAAAGCTGCGATTTCTGTCTTAGCAATGTTTACTACTATCGTTTTTTTATTTGTCGCCACCAAATTAATTCTTTTCTCTTGATTGTGAGTATTTTTTGGAGTATTTTCGCACTTCAGAGAAATGTCACCAAATTGGTTGCATTTGGCACATTTGGGCCCTTTTCCTTTGTTTGGAACACCTTTAATCTCGTGGTCGGTCGCTCCACACCCAAAGCGACGAGTTTTTTTCGAATTTATATTATCTTTTGCGATTGAATTTTCTTTGGATGGAAATCGACGTTCTTTTTTGTCCTTTATAGGTTCGGTTTTTGTGGCTTTTTTCTTTGACGATTTTTAATATATTCGATCGCAGGTCTCCAAATTTTCCCTTCAGTCAGATACCGATTTAGCGTGATACAGTATCTGTTTATTCGATTCGTCATCAATTACTCCGTCGATAATATGTTGAATAAGGGCTTCCTCTGCAATACTCCCTTGACTAGCAATTGCTTGCATAGAATATACGTACTGTCGAGGAGTTTCGTTGTTTTGTCTTTTTCGCTTATAAAGCTGGCCGTGAGCGGTGGCACTATTCACCTCTATCTTCAATTCCACAAAAAGAGATTGTTTCAACGCTTCCTACGTGGGGAGATTTTCTGAAATTCAATAAACTGTTTTGCAGACCCTTGTAACATCTTCTTCCCATATATTAGCATTTGTAGATCGTTTCAATGGAGTAATGTGCTGGTATCCTGAAACTCCGTTATCCACTTTTTAATTATCATCCTATCATCGCGGGAAAAAGAAAAGATGCTTCCTTCAACGACTTTGATCGTAAGGTGTTAGTGAACAAATGCGAACAATCCCAGCGTCGATGACGTTTTCGAATCAAGCATCTATCGAATCAAGTAACAATCCCATCACCGATGACGTTGGGATTGTTACTCGATTCGATAGATTATTATTATGTGTGGAATTTCTTCGGGGAGGATTCTGTCCTGAGTGTTATCATCGTCGTTTTCATCGTCCTCTTCATCGTCACTCTCGTCGTTTGTTTCTTCAATATTTTTTCTGACAGCATTCCACAATCGACTGATCAAATTTTTTCTTTGTCCTTTTGTTGGGAGTTTCAATTTTCCCAATTCTTTTCGAAGTTGTTTCTCTTTCATTGTACTTAACATTGTCTCATTTAATTTCGGTATTAGCATTATCTTTTTTTTAGGATCTGCAGTGTTGTTTGTGTGGTAAGGCATTTCTTCGTTTGAACCCCCCGGTTGAGAAACATCGATGATAGCTTCTCTGTCGTGCTCATTAACCGCACCTCTGACGGCATTATTTCCAATTGATGGAGTCTATGACGTCTTGTGACGCAATTCTTTTTCTTCTCATAAGAAGTATATCCGTTCACGTTTATTCATTCAACTTAAATTTCGTATACGATAAGTCTTCCACCTTATCTTAAGCTACTTTTTTCACACGTGAATTCTTTCTTTTTTCTACGTGTGATTTTTTTTTTTATGGCTGACTTACCCGCGTATGGCAACTTTTTTTTTCAAGTCTCACTTCGAATTATGCCTTCGTTTTTGGTTGTTATCCCGGACGAGCCCCCAAAATGTGGGATTCTTTAACCAATACGCGGGGAAATAAGACACGAAGACTAGAAAAGCAAAGTTAATTTAATTGATAAACTTCAATACACGTCTGATATTCGTAACGACCCGAAACATTCTGCCCTTTTTCTCTTTTGTCAATCTGACGATCACGTGAAACAAATGAATTGCTCATCAGTAGGCTGACCGCTGATCGCTGATCAAACCTTTCCCACAGATATAGAATTCTAAGATAGAACTGTAATGTAGGATTCTGAATACAGAATCCTACCTACAGTATCCTGATTCGGATACAGAATCCTAATTTGGCCTTGTTCTTGATTTCATTTATGGCAAGAATGAATTGAGTCTATTCCCTTGGTTTTTGTTTCTAGGAAAAGTGTGTTTAGGATTGAAATTTCTCTTTATTCATAAAAACAAATTAAGCAAAAAAAGATACATAAATATCGACCGCTCAGTTCGACGGATCGAAGACGACTGGCCCACAAGCTCACGTTCACACGCGCGCCACCTAGCTAACTCGCATAGCGCTCGGTTACGGGACTTGGCGCCAGACAAATAAATTTTAAATTGAACAAATGATAAATGAAAACATAAATTGAACAAATGATAAATGAAAACATAAATTGAATAAAAAATAAAGCAAATAACTTAAAACTGAACAAAGTGAAAAATATATTGTCCACAGAATACATTTTTACGTTGCAATATTTAATGACAAAAGTAATTGAATCTTTAAAAACTTCAGTAACAAAAATAAAAGTCGGTCAAAAGAACAGAGTCGAGAAAAAAGTCAAGATAAAACAAAACGAGGGGGAAAAAATTTCAAAACGAAAAAAATTAAATTGAAAAATAATTTCGGCCGAAGTACTTGGCGAGTTTTTTGCTTAGCTAGAATCACGTGGTACATTTCTTATGGTACGAACTCGCCAAGTACTTCGGCCGAAATTACTTTTCAATTTAATTTTTTTCGTTTCGAAATTTTTTTCCCCACGTTTTGATTTATCTTGATTTTTTTCTCGACTCTGTTCTTTTGAACGATTTTTATTTTTGTTCATTGATAACTTTTTTCAATAACCAACTGATTTTTGCTTTTTTTTAAATCCTCCATCCTCAAGCGACAATGAAATACTTGTCCTATTATTGATATCATAGATTTTAGTGCTGAATGTAAATCATTCTCGATCTTGCCAATTTTTTAAGAATTTTGTACTTTTTTGGGTAGTTTTTTTCTGCGAAAACAAATGGCAACGGGGATCAACGAATGTACTTGTCCAAGGTTTTTTTCCCCGGGGAGGGGATTTTTGGCCAGGATATCACTCCTTTTTTCTGAACCTTTCGCCTTGATCAATAAATTTTTGCATTTACGGTCCGCCATGTTGGATCCGCCATTTTGATTTCCGAAATTTTGGGTGCAAATTTGTAATCGGCAACCCCGAATCCTATTTCCCCGCGTACCAACTTTCGCTTTTCTTAAACGATTTTCGCAGTTATTGTTCACCGTATTGTATCCGCCATCTTGAATTTCGAAATTTTGGGTGCAGATTTGTAATCAGCGACCCCGAAAACCCCGTGTACCATGTTTTGCTTTCATCAAACAATTTTTGCATTTGTGGTTCGCCATATTGGATCCGCCATCTTGAATTTCTAAATTGTGGGTGCAGATTTGTAATTAGCGACCCCGAAAACCCCCGAGTACCATGTTTTGCTTTCATCAAACAATTTTTGCATTTGTTGTCCGCCATATTGTATTCGCTATCTTGAAATTTTTAATTTTGAGTGCAGATTTGTAATCAGCGAACCCGAAAACCCCTGAGCACTCGAGTTTTGAGGTAATTGCACGTAAGGAAAAATAAATGCTTCAAAGTGTCAAATTGATATTTTTTTTACGTGAATTTTTCCGTATTTACCGTCTGTCATCGCTCGGAACAAATTTGCGACTCTGACGTACAAATTATTTCAAATTTTGCCCACGACGGATCTACAGGAAAGTTCCCAAAAAATGCGCTGTTTATGTGTTTCACACTTTACACTGTCAAAACGGCCGTGAAATACAAACTTTCCGTGGTCTGTGTACAAATTGAATGTAGTCACATTCGTAACCAATCGGAACACAGGGAAATTATCACACTTATGACCAATCAGAAACTCGATAGGCGGACTGAGGCCTTTCATTGTGACATATACAGACACGTCAAATTCTTCGATGTGTTGGAATTTTTGCATAATCTTGAGCCTGTGCAAAGTTTTTTCTCAGCAAATACGGCATCAATCGTGCTGATTTGAGGCTCAATCGAAAGAGTTTTTCTTAATTAGTCTCGAAACCAATTTCAAAGTCATCATCTGTCTCCTGAGATTCGTAATTCGAGAAAATTGCTTTCAGTTTTTACCCCCACCACCGAAATTTACTTCATTCAGAGATAATATACTCTGGCGAGCCTCGGGCCAGCAGACGACAGACAGAGCTGTCAAATGTACTTGTCCCGAGACTCTACCGAGTCTCTTGATTTACCAAATTTACTATTAGAAAATAATGAAAATTCGTAGCAATTATTTGCGAAGAAAACAGCATTGCCGTTGCACTCCATCTACCAACTATTATTTCTTATGCGAAAGAGAAAACAGTTTTAATGTATTCATTAAGAATGGTAAATGGTCCATTGGGTCAGCCTCGGTTGTTCCATTCAGACCAATTGAACAAAGCGAAGAACCTTAATTCAGTTTACTATGGCCTGCCGTATCTTCCATGTACGGAAAAATTTGATACAAACTTTTATTGCGTCTCAGCGATGAGAATTCTAACGCCATGAGAAAAAACATAGCCGAAAGACCAAACTTGATCCTGCATAGGAACATTTATATAAATTCCGTAGCAACGCACACTACAGAATTCAAGAAATATTAAATATCTTCATTTTTGTCTCATATCTTTTCACGTAGCTCTACTCTGCATCTCAAGGAGTACTCCATCTACGGAGTGATTCTGCCGTCGCATCCAGTGGTGCGTGATCTCGGCGTTCACTTTGTGAGTGATTGGTCGTTCTCGCTCCACCGGCATTGCATCGTGTCCGCTCCGAAGATGCTTGGATACGTCGTGAGAGTGGCCGGGAATTGGGACAACCCCCTTGCATTGAAAACCCTGGCCTCCGCCTTGGTACGATCCAAATTGGAATGTGCTTCAATCATTTGGGCTCCATACCAAAATTCTTTTGATACTTTGTTTAAGCCTCTGCAACACAAATTCCTGCGTTCGGCGTCTTTTAAAATGGGTCAAGTGATGGGCGTTGCTGACCTTGACTAGTCAAACATTATGCACGCCTCAAGCTTGCATTCTTTGGAGGACAGGAGGAAATTCACCGACGTGACATTCCTTCTCAACTTAGTAAACGGTAACGTCGCCTCTCCAGCCATGTGCTCTCTCCTTCACTTGCTTGAGGGTGGGAGGTCTACCCGGGTAAATGAACTTCTATCGTGCGCTTCTGTAGTCCAAATCATGCATACCATAGCTGGCTCCCACTTATTGCTAGATTATGTAATGAATTTCCTTTGGTGATGAACTTATGGGATAGCACCCTCTCGACTTACAAGTCTCAGTTAAGGGAACTACTCCCGATCAATGGAGGCGACCGAGGAGGGGGGGGGGGGGGGGGGTTAGGCCGATGTTGAGCCCTTGGCATTACACAAGTGACCTACGCTACCGGGACACCAGCCTAACGTATTTGTTATTTCGCTTTACGTGGTCACAGTGACATGGTTTTTCGGAATCACACTACTATTTTCTAATTTGTAATTTCATATTCATTCACATGTATTTCTTTTATCATTTTATAATGAATCATCTGTATCTCGTAATACAACAAACACAACATTGTAAACGGATCTTCCCGTACTAATACATAAACAAATAAATAATTGAATTTTCATTCAAATCTTGCGCAAACCTGACCGAGTCATGCCATCATATTATTGCTGACATTTTGATGCATAAACTTGTCGGCGAACATGTTCCTTGAATGTTCCTGGTTATGTTTACATAACCAGCGAAACCTCAGCTAATGAGAAAAGCTGCAGTGGAATGCTTAAAAGGAAAAGCAAAGGAAAGAAGCTCAGTGTTTAGTATATTAGGATTTTTTTAGTTTATTTGTAGACCGAAACTGATAAGTATTCAGAATCATGATTCCACAAGAAGACTCATATGTAATTTTATTATAATGAATATTTCATCAACAATACTCAGTTTTACGAGGCATTATTAATGTACATCATGTATTTCTGTCGAAAGTCTCATCACGCACACACTCACTTTTGCGAAAGAATGTTTCTTTATTCAATACAAGACTATCAGCCAAATTTTAACACTGTTGTCCTAGAACTGCTTGGCATGATACAAAATTTAAAAAAAAATTTAAAACAACTCACTTGACGAGTTTTGGCTAGATAATAACCTCACTAGACCGTGAGGTTAATTTTATCAGTCATGCGGCAAATTTAAGTTATTATATTAAAGCCGCTGAATAAAGCAAAAATATAATCATCGCTGATACTTCGAACTTGTAATTTATTAACCGGAAAACGAAATAAAGCATTTTTCTGGAATTCCTCGATCCAGTTAATAATCACTGACAATTCAACTTATTCTTTATTAACCGAATAACAAAATAGAGAATTTTTTGCGATATATATAATCATCACTGACACTTCGAACTCATTATTTATTAACCGAATAACGAAATAAAGAATTATTCCCGAATTTATACAAAACCCGTGATGGCGCGTCCTGCACTTCGCACCATACCGCTTTAACTTCTGACACATGAGCGATATAGATATAACCGTCAAACGTTCAAACTTTCCACTGGATCGGCATAGAGGAAAGGACAAACAGGAACTAGTTACTTTCGTCGGCGAAAACCGGCTTCAGTGGAAATAGGTTTTGATGGGCACCCAAACCCCTTTGATTGTGTTGTTTGCGTGCATACATAAAAACACACCAAATCCTTCTATGTGTTAGAATTTTCGCATAATCTTAACCATGTGCAAAGTTTTTTCTCAGCAATTCAATTTTGGAATAATTACATGTCTCCGGAGTTCTGTAATTAAAGGAAATGACTTTCAGTTTTTACCCTTACCACCGAAAATTGCTTTATTCAGAGATATTTAACTCTGGCAAGCCTGAGGCCAGCAGACAACCGAGCTGTCATATGTACTTATCCCGAGAATCTACCGAGTCTCTTTATCCGTATGAAAACTTCAAGACGAAGGGATTAACAACTACACGCAGAATAAAATGTTCCCATCGTTTTTCAGGAATGTAATCAAACTGCATAATTACCATTCGTCTGAATGCTCTTTTATAAACGATTGGATATGCAAAAAAATAAAACACGCGCAAATTATTTTGGGCTATGTCATAATCTCAATAGTATCTCGCCTTTATTCGGTTTGAAATAAGATGAGGTGAACATCATATCTCGAGTTCAAATTTTCCATGATGAATTTTCACCAACAGACTAAAGTTTGATAAAAAACGGTACAAAGGTTTTTTTCATCGCCCGTTGCGACAAGCGGCACCATTTGTTCTTCAAAAAGACACCATTCCCAACAATTTGTTGAGTAAACTTTTTTCAAACAATTGAAAATGCAAAAAAGAAAAAAGGCGGGTGAAATGTTTTTTTGGTCTTCCCTGTGAAACCGATAATTAGTTTGAGCCTCTATAACCCAGAATCGGTTTGAGTATTAATGAGTTAATTCAGGAAATATGAAACCTTTCACAACATTGTACGTCAACAAATTGGTATTGAAATCTCGACGTTGACCCAACGCTGAAATCTCACAAAGAGTTTGAAGGCAATGACGGTAGTTGGACATTAGTTGTAACATTGGATTTAACATTTAATGTTGAACCGGTACGATAGCATGGCTATGGATGAAGTATGGAAGGGGATAAAGAAAGTAGTTGGAATAATTGATAAAGAAAGTAGTACTTCCATCCAAAAGTACAACACAGTGATCTTATATCGTCCGATCCGCATTACTCAACAGTTTTAATTCTTCGGCGTATAAACTTCTCTATTCGAATCCAAATTTGAAAGGAGAAAAATTGAACAACCTCTCGATTGATCTGTTTTGCGTGAGGTAGTATGAAAACTCTATGTATCAAGAGACTCGGTAGAGTCTCGGGACAAGTACATTTGACAGCTCTGTCTGTCGTCTGCTGGCCCGAGGCTCGCCAGAGTATATTATCTCTGAATAAAGTAAACCCGGGGAAAAAAGCCTGGACAAGTACATTTGTTGGTGACCCTCGTTTCTATCTGTTTTCACAGAAAAATCTAAAAACAAAAATCTACTCCCCACAAAAAATTCAAGCCCCTAAAAAAATCTTATAAATACGAATAACAGAAATAGTAAAGTAAATGAAAGAGTAAAGAAATCCAAAAAATCACTGCAGAACGACTACGCTCGAAAAATCTTAAACCCAAAGATAAAAAATATAGGATCGAGAGAA